>JBBPOI010000123.1:0-27384 GCA_038091355.1 Phylloboletellus chloephorus | reverse complement strand
TCCGCTCCTTCTCAACGCGCCGCCTCCTCACAAACACTCCCCGCCCTCCTCCCGCCCCCGTTCCCAGAAAGCTCCTGCGTCCATATGACCTCTCCTTGCAGCTCAAGCAGCTCGCCGCAGACGGGAACATCGACGCTGCGGTACAGCGCCTCCGCTCAGTGCCCAGAGATGCACAGAACATCGCCGTGTGGAACACCATGCTCTCCCTCTCCATGTCTCAACAAAAGTTCCAGCTCGCATATGCGCTCTTCATCGACGTGAGTCCCCCCCGTCGCCTTCCCGACAGCCCTCCTTACCTCCCCGCACAGATGAAACGTCGCGGCTTCTCCCCAAAGATCTCCACCTTCGTGACCATGTTCAAGGGTCTCTCTCAGATCTCTGACTGGCCAAGCTACCCCAATCAGCTCGCCAATGCCCATGCGCTGTACGACTACTACCTCAAGCACATACAGTCCACCAGATTCCACGAACCCGACAACCTCCCCGAACTCTCCCTCACCCCCCTCGTCATCTACATCACCATCCTCGGTGCCGCCGCTGACTTCCAGAAGATGTTCGACGTCTACTTTGCCATGGACCAAGACGGCCCAGGCGCTCCTGACAGATTCGTATTCACTGCCATGCTCCGCGCCATCACCAACCACCAGGAACGCGCAGGTGCCATGTCCATCCGTGATACTGCTGCTTCGGACGCAAAACACGTCTGGCTCCAGATCGAAAAGACCATGCAGAAGCGTCCAGATTTCGAGCTTGACTCGCGTCTCATTGCAGCCACCATACGTGCCCTGACGCGCGGTCGACCAGCCGACCAGAATCTTGCGCTGGACATCATAGCCGACCATCTCGGTCTCACCAGACCCGGCCATCCAGACGCCTTTAAACTGTCCCCCCATCTCAACTACTGGACTCTTGATGCTGCCCTTCAAGTCTGCTTTGCGATGCAGAAATTCAGACTCTGTGTCCATTTCATGCATCTAATCATGGTCAATCTTGATCTCGATCAACCTTGTATGCGCACGCTCGTCGCCAAGTCACACATTCACAAGCTTCTGCGCGCGCACGCATCCCTCGCCGTGCTTGCCTCCCCTCACGAGTCCTCACAAGCCATCGACGCGCTGGAGTGGTGTTTAAAGAACGATGCTATATATGATATCCCCGACTTACGTCCGGACATTCAAACGTATCACCTCGTGCTCATGACATGCCTCCGTATTGGTGATTGGGAAGGCGCCATGAAATCATTCCAGCTCATGACTGGCATCCAAACAGATTCCTTCAGTGAATCCGAGGGCAAGGCCCCTCCCAAAGTCCAGAAGCGGCCCGAGGGCAGGAACCTCACCCCAGACTTGGAAACCATGTCCTTCATCATGCGCACCGCGCTACAGACCAAAGACAAGACCAAGAGCTTGCAGGCATTTTGGCTTGCAGAATACGTCGGTATGGACAGCCTCCTCGAAGACAAGGCCGCGACACCATATTATCGGGGATCGTTTGCTCGCGCGCTGGCGAGTATCGCCGACCAATTGTTGGACGACCCAAGAACTGAAGACCGTCGGGAGTGGTTCGTCTCGCTCAAAGCTCGCGCTCAGGAGGTGGTTAGTAGCCTTGGACGCACCCTTAGACCGGAGAAGTTCACGCTGGGCAACCTGTCCACGTTGACTCAGGAGGACGGCGCGGTCGCATTCGACCTGGCTGCGAGGAGCAGTAGACCTCGCGGTAATTGAAAGGTGCACTTCCGTACATGTCGCGTCAAGATTCTGCCGCAATCAGGCATAATAATATTTTCAAGATAGATAGGGCAAAGAGTGTGTTTAGAGGGAACGAGCTGTCACACAAACAAACGAGTCCACGTCCATTCAGTAACCGACATGCGAAAGCCCAACTGGTGATGAATAGCAAGCGCCAACTACAAGGCAGAGGCACGTTGAATTATGCGATCGAATTCGGACGATCTCCGAATCTTGAAGGATCACCCTTAAAGGCGGGCGAAGGAGGAACGAAAAGTGTATCTTCTGTCAACGCCATCGACACGGGCTGGTATGTATGCGG
Source organism: Phylloboletellus chloephorus (assembly GCA_038091355.1). NCBI lineage: Eukaryota > Fungi > Basidiomycota > Agaricomycetes > Boletales > Boletaceae > Phylloboletellus > Phylloboletellus chloephorus. The sequence continues at coordinate 25,335 of JBBPOI010000123.1, read as the reverse complement.
AACTTGCTCAGAGAATTCCGGAAACCCGGCCGCCGAGGCTGAGCTATTCATCGGCATTGGGCTGAGTCGTCCAGGCGTCTTCCGAGCTCGAGGATTCTTTCCACGGCGTCTGCAGAGCAAGATGATGCCTACAATGGCGAGCACTATCAACACCAGGGCATTCAATGCCATGACCGCGAGCACTGCAGGGAGATATTTGGAGAGGTTCTCCACAGTCGTGGCAACGTCTGTCGATAGCGTGACTGTCGTGGATCCCGACTCGGAGTTCGAAACGTTGTAGGTGATATTATTGTTCGGAGTGCCGCCTCGAACATCATGAAATTCGACGGAGGCTTGGACGGGATCGATGAGGGCCAGTATTTGAACATATGGGTTTCCCATGTTCCCAGAGGTGTCAAAGTCACCAAAGTCGTAGAGGGTGTAGACCGAGCGGAGGACGTTGTCGCCGATCAACCAATCACTGGACAAAGGGTCAGATCCATCGCAACGTGGTATTCATCCGAATAAACCGACAATTGACCAGATCCTACGGACACGCTCTGCGGAATGAAGGAGCCCACGCAAATGTTATTGTCACCCAGACTAGTGGGCGTGACATCGAGCGGATGGATGGGGTAGATTTGATTGCTTGAGGGCCTGTCAGCGGACACTCGGCCAGAGAAAACTGGAGACATACTCGATTTGAAGGGCCATATCAATCTCGACGTCGCAAGGAACGACCCACTGGCCGAGACTGGATTCGTACTGCGCACCAGGAACGCCACCGTAAATGGCTGTACACACCTCGACGGGGGCATACCTTGAGAGATTCGTCCATTTTCATCGTTCCGAGGAACATCAATGAACAGCTTACGAATATGATGTACCACTATCAAGCAAAACGACGGCTTTGTTCGATGGCACGCCGACCACTGTGGTTGAGACGGCATTTGTCTGTGTTGCGACAATGAAGGAGTCTAAAAGAACGTTCCAACGTGAAGGTGCGGTGACCGGCCACGTCGGGATTTTGTTTGTACTTGTCACGTTGGCATACAGAGGATCCGTTTCGCCGACCGCGAAGCTTCCCTGGATGGCATCATCGTCTGAGGAGCTTTGGAGCGAGAACGCAATGAAATTGGGCTCGGTTGGGTTGTCATGGAAGAGGTTATAGAGCAGGGTGCGTCCTGAGGATGACCCGGTCTGGTTGATCGCGGCATCGATGTTGGAGAGAGAATCGAAGCCAAGGCCCATGATGCCTGCCGCGCCGTATGACAGTGCTGGGTTCTGAGCTGACGAAACGTTCAAGTACGCTTGCTGGGGTACGGTGATGCTATGCCATGGTTAGTTGATGGTTATTCGGAAGAACTGGACGGCTGAGATACCCTGCAAACACTGTCGAGGCGTACGCCACTTGACCCTGTGCCCAACCGATGCCGTACTGGTCGGTGTGAGTTTTGATATGTATGCACAATGCTGGTGATGCTTACAGTGAGGTTTAGGCTGGTCGACTTGGTTGGACGTCAGTGTATGGGTCGCGACGGGAGATGGCTGTACTGACGCTAGCCTCGGCATTGGGGAGTGCGCCGGTAGGCATCACCCAGAGATCTACGACATGAAAAGGGTCAAGCAGAGCGGACGCTGTCGCGCGACCTACCTGACGAGCCTGTGTCGAGTTGCACGGGGAAAGCTGGAATGCATGAGAGTGGGGCCCGAGGAGGAGGACGCAAATGCTTGCTTACAGACGCCTCCAACGGTGACCTGCGAGGCGACTCAGAGGTGCAGACGCGACGTGGAGCCGCACTTACATTGGCGATGTAAATCAAGTCCTGCACGTCGCTGCAAGTGAATTCTCAGGTGAATGCGGGGGGGCGGGGGGGCGGAGACGGCGCCGCACCTCAGCGAGAGGGAGGCATTGGCGCCTGTGGCCGCCAACGTGCTGCGACGATGCAAACCGACTTTGATGGCCATGGGCAAACAGAGCGGGTGGCTGTGCTGGACACCACTCTCCTCGATGCCTGCCACGACGAGGAGCGCCATCCTGCGCCTCATACACGCCTCTCAGCACTCGGCCTGTCCCTGCCATGGCTGCGCGTCCGCCGCACCTGGCGCAAGGGCGCTCGGCCAACTTGCGACACCCGTCAATCTCGTCCAGAAGGAGTATGCTTTCGAGGTGCGTCCTTGCTCACCACACCCGTCTCTTTCCACATCCTGCGTCGCAAGGTCGCTGCCTCCAACCTCCGGTTCGGAGAAGGGGTCACCCGCGAGGTCGGCATGGATCTCAAGAACATGAAGGCACGCAAGGTAGCCCTCGACTCCGCTTGTCTTTTCCGTCCTTACATTCACTTTGTCCAGGTTGCCGTGTTCACCGACCCCGTTGTAGCCAAGCTCCAGCCAATGGCTACCGTAAGTTACGTCCCTCCAAGTCGCCTCCACGTGGATGTTCAAGGCAGCCCCTAGGCTCTCGAGTCCTTGCAGTCTCAGGAGGATCTCCCCTTCGAGGTTTATGACCAAGTCGTTGCTGAGCCCACTGAGGAGAGCTGGAGGATGGCCATTGACTGGGCGAGACAGCACGACTTTAGTCATTTCTTGGCGTGAGTATCTTGTGCCATCCCACGAACGGTCTAACACCCAATCGCGCATCAAAGGGTTGGAGGCGGCAGCGTTATCGACACCGCCAAGACTGCAAACCTGTTCGTACCCGGTCATCTTCTAGTTTGTGTGGACTTACCCCTGTCAGGTTCACTGTCTACAAGGACAACGACCTCATGGACTTTGTGAATGCTCCCGTGGGCAAGGGCCTGCCCATCTCTCAGACCCTTCGACCGCTCATTGCAGGCAAGTGCCTTTCCTCGTTCTCTCTCGGCATGATCTGAACTTATTCTCAGTCCCTACAACTGCTGGAACCGGCTCTGAGACGACGGGAGCTGCAATCTTCGATGTCACTTCGCGCGCTTTCAAGACTGGCATCGCCAACCGTGCCCTAAAGCCAGTATTGGGAGTAGTTGACACTGCAAACACCGAGAGTTGTCCGACAGAAGTACACATCAGCGCAGGCCTTGACGTCCTTTTCCACAGTATGGAGAGTTATACTGCGATCCCGTGAGAACGACCGTGGGTGTTCAATGCTCGCCTTCACTGACCCTCTCCAGATATACGGAACGTACGCCTCGCCCAGCCAACCCAATGCTACGGCCGGCATACCAGGGAAGCAATCCAGTTGCCGACATTTTCTCCATGTGGGCCCTAAGGACCACAGTGAAGTACCTCCCTCGAATCGCTAAAGACAGAACCGATCACGAAGCAAGAAGCCAAATGCTGTATGCATTTCTCCAATGATCTCCCTCGCAATTGCCTCACATGGATTCTCCGCAGTCTGGCTTCTTCCTTTGCTGGGATTGGATTTGGAAATGCCGGCGTGCATCTGTGTCACGGAATGAGCTACCCAGTGAGATTTGGTGGTTGCATTTGATTTGATTTCCTGACGAGCGGCGGTCAGATTTCTGGTTTGAACAAGAGAGGTCCCAAATATAAGCACCCAGGATACCAGGTCGATCACCCCATCATCCCCCACGGTGTCAGGTACGCCACAAAGCTTTGCCGCGCTTAATCAGAGTTACCTACGACTCGCAACACCCACAGCGTCGCCCTCACAGGACCCGCAGGTATATTACGATCTTTTTTTGTTATTTGCCTTCGGGACGTCCCTTATACCCCACCTAGTCTTCCAATTTACCGCACCATCGTCTCCTGACCGCCACCGTGAAGCATTGGCCATCTTTGACAACACGACGGTCACCGATCCCTCTATCACCAGCATTCCGGACTCCGAGATTGGTTCCTACTTGTATGAGTCGATCGCTCGCTTCCTTGACGGGCTTGGGGTACCCCGCGGTCTGAAGGCGGTGGGCTACACGAAGGACGACATTCCGGGGCTGGTCGAGGGTACGCTTCCACAGCGTCGTGTGCTGGACCTTGCGCCGAACATTGGCAATGTCGCTGGTGAAGACGGAAGGGAACATCTAACACGGATCATGGAGGCGTCTTTGGAGTACTAAGGAGCGTGTATTACTGTGCTCTTTGCCTTGCTCGCATGGAACGTATCGATTCGGACTTGAAGCAAGCAATGAGATATAGTGAACAAAAAGGCTGTTGGAAAAAATGCAGAAGTTGGAGGCGTTGTGTGTGAAACAAAGCACCAAAATCTTGGTCGCAAGACGATGGCTGGTTGCAAACGCCGAAGCACGTTCAAACCATGTATTGATCTTCATGAGGGCCAAGTGAAACAGATCGTCGGAGGCACGCTGTCTGATGCTGACCCTGGAGCACTCAAGACGAATTTTGTGGCGAGGTCGGTGGTGTCGTGCGACTGCCTGCTATCGTCTGAGCTGATAATCCCCAGCCAGTCTCCAGGAGATTTTGCACGTTTATATAAAGAGTATGGCCTGCAAGACGGGCATGTCATAAAGCTAGGACCTAGCAACGATGCTGCGGCGAAAGAGGCCTTGGAGGCGTGGCCAGGTGCGTGCTCGGACATGGATCCCTGCCAACGCGACGCATCTCCATCGGCGCAGGTGCTTTGCAGGTGGGTGGTGGAATCACGGCCGCGAACGCACAAGAATGGCTAGATGCGGGAGCTCGCAAGGTGGGTGCAGCACCGCCGTCTGACATCCGTGTAACGTCCGCCAGGTGATTGTCACTTCACATCTGTTCCCCGGGGCAAGATTCTCCCGAGAGAGACTCGAGGCTATCTCGAAGGCTGTCAGCAGGGACAGGCTTGTCGTAGATGTGAGGTGGGCCAGAACGTGCATGGCCCAATCTAGCACGCTCATCATGAAACGGACAGTTGCCGCCGCCGAGGGGAAAAGTGGTTCGTGGCCACGAACAAATGGCAAGACACTACAGACATGGAGGTCTCCAAAGGCTGGTCGAAAGAGATTGTCTCGTCGTCGACAGACACTGACCAAAGGGCCCCTAGAATCACTCGACATGCTGTCCGAGTACTGCAGGCAGGTGGCCGTCATTGGCATCATCCGGGTGTCTGACCATGATCGGTAGCGAGTTTCTCATTCATGCCGCGGATGTCGAGGGACTGTGCCAAGGCATCGACGAAGACCTTGTGAGAAGCGGGTATCTCGTCCATCTCTTGCGCCGTAGCGTGCACTGATCCAAGTCTCAGAGCTCGGAGAATGGGTAACGATACCCACCACGTATGCTGGAGGAGCAAAACGTAACTGTCTCCCCATGGGTCAGCATGTCGGCTGATGATGTGCAGACGTGTCGGATCTCGCGCTCGTTGATTCGCTCTCGGGCGGCAAGGTTGATCTGACATATGGCAGGTAAGGCGGCGCCCTTGAGTGCACACGAGGCGTGTTGACCGCCCCCCAAGCGCGCTCGACATCTTTGGAGGCACGCTGGTAAAGTTTGAAGAGCTTGTCGAGGCGAATGGACGAGCGTACATCCACACTCTCTGAAGGAAAACTCGAGTACCTGGTGTAACCAGACAACCGTGGGAAGTGTGGCTTATAAACTATACAGTTGTCGCTCGCACAACAACCACATTGCACGGCCTGCACGACAGCCACAGACAGAACCTTGAAGATGCCTGGCAAAGTCAAGGCCTACGAGCTCCAGTCCAAGTGAGCATTGAACGCACCGGCTGTCTGTCTGATCCAATCGCTGTACGAGCATAGGTCCAAGAATGACTTGACCAAGCAACTTGCCGAGCTCAAGAACGAGCTGCTCACCCTTCGGGTGCAGAAGATCACTGGGGGGGCTCCTTCAAAACTTACCAAGATGTGTGCTCCGACCATCACTCTGTATTCGGACCGAGTCTGAATCTGCTCTGCTCACAGCAATGTCGTGCGCAAGTCGATCGCACGGGTCTTGACTGTAATGAACCAGAAGTCGCGGCAAAATCTCCGGGAGTACTACAAGAACCAGAAATACCTCCCACTGGACCTCCGACCGAAGAAGACTCGTGCAATCAGACGGCGACTGACCAAGGTGAGACGGACAGACGAGACCTTGCAGACGTGGCGTTGAGACGCCGTGCGTGACTGTAGCATGAGGCGGCGCTGAAGACGCTGAAGCAGCACAAGAAGGACATCCACTTCCCCGTGCGCAGATACGCCGTCGCGGCCTGAGATGGCAGCAGCAGACGAGGGGAGAGGCGGGGGTTCGCAGTTGGTAGTTGCGTCGTGTCTGTATGCGCTAGGCCGTGAACAGGACAGGTGAAAGAGCAGCTTGCCCGCTCCTCCTCCCTCTCGTCCATCCTTGATCTGTAGTGTTGCGACGTGCGTCTGACCAGCCTTGGCTCCCACCGCCATGTCGCCGCCCAGCAACCGTCTCAGAAAGCCCAGTCATGCTGACCTCCACCCTCCCCCTCACTCCTCCCGCATCGACGGTCTTCCTTCCCCCAGAGAGCCCTCCCCCGTTCCCAGCACCAATCCTGCAACCCAATACACCTTGCTCGACAAGCTCGGCACAGGCAGCTTCGGGACAGTCTACAAGGCAATCCACAACGAGACCAAGCAGATAGTTGCAATCAAACAAATCGGTGCGTCCTCCCCATCACCCCTGTTCCGGCCCTCGCTCTTCATGGTCGCGAACAGACTTGGAGGACTCCGATGACGACATTCTCGAGATCCAGCAGGAAATCGCCAGCCTCGCCCAGTGCGACTCCGAATATGTCACCCGATACTACGGCTCCTTTGTCGTGGCTTACAAGCTGTGGATAGTCATGGAGTACCTTGCGGGGGGATCCTGCCTCGACTTGCTCTCAGCCGGCGTCTTTTCGGAGCCCCACATCGCAGTCATCTGCCGCGAGTTACTTCTCGGTCTCGATTATCTCCACTCAGAGGGCACCATCCATCGAGATATCAAGGCTGCCAACGTCTTACTCTCCGCCACAGGAAAAGTCAAACTCGCCGACTTTGGTGTTGCAGCGCAACTCACGAGCACTCTCAGACACACGTTCGTTGGCACCCCCTTCTGGATGGCACCGGAAGTCATTCGTCAAGCTGGATATGATGCCAAGGCAGACATGTGGAGTCTGGGCATAACAGCGATAGAAATGGCATCGGGCGAGCCTCCCTTGGCGGAGTACCATCCCATGCGTGTGCTCTTCCTTATCCCAAAGGCGAAGCCTCCAACGCTCCAGGGAAACTTTACCTCGGCATTCAAAGAATTCGTTTCGTTATGTCTCACAAAGGACCCTAGCATGGTATGACGTGCCTCACTTCCTTTGGATGCGTTCTCACTTCGTGTTCAGCGTCCCACAGCCAAAGAGCTTCTCCAACATAGATTCATCAAGGGTGCAAAGAAGACGTCATGTCTTGCAGAGCTCATTGAGCGGTCTCCTCCCCGATCTCTACACAAGAGTCCCCAAGCATACCAACCCACTATCAAGGGAACCGCAAATTGGGAGAGCAATGCCACGATACGCAGCGATTGGAACTTCGACACTATCAGAACTTCGTCTGTAATGGGGACGTTCAGTAGTGCTGCCCGGGACCTGCTTCCTGACATGGATGACGAGGGAGATGAGGAAGATCCCTCAGTCTATGAAGAAGAAGAAGGGTCTATTGGTACAGGAGGTGCTGTCAAAGGTAGCGAGCAGTCGGTGTCGAGCGGTATCGCGACGAGTCACCAGCCAATACACTCAACCGTCATGATCAAATCGCCACCTGAAGAACGAGACATTCCCGCTCTCCTCGCCGCGACGGACGCCTCTCCGAGCGATTCCGGGGCTTCTTCTCGGCCTATAACTCCGCCGGAAGGCGGGCCACCTCAAGAAGCACCTCCTGCTTATACAGGCTCTGTCCGATCCATGAAACGTTCATCATACGCTGCAAGGCATAAAACGACTGGGGCCGGGACAGTTATGCGAGAAGCCGATTTAGGGACTGGTGTGGATACGATCCGGCCAGTGAAGAAGGTCGACACCGTTGGCTCCCTGAGGCTCTCTGCAGAGTATGTCGGAACTGCACGCAGCACAGATGATCCCCCCAACTCACCTTCATCGACTTCGCCTGCTAAAGAACGCTCGTCCTTTAAGCGAAGAGCGAGCGAATCAGAACGGGCTGGGCGAGCCATGGTCGATGATGTGGTACTTCCGGTCCTCCAACACGTGAGTGCAACTTGGAAACCTTGCCTGTGGTCCATCTGACCGTCTCTTGAAGGCTATTCGCGATGATATGGATGCTCGGGAGATTGAGTCATTGAGCATGATAGCTCGCGGTTTTGCTGACCTACGCGATGCGAACGCATCCCTCTCCTATAATGTCATCCTTGACATTCTGTCGGGTATTAACGAGTACGTCCTCCTCTTTTGCGGGCGGAGAATCTTGCTTACCGCGCGCGCGACTTAGAAATTCTGCCGTCCGACAACACGTGCAGACCTCTCGTGGCCTGTTTCCTCACAAACGGATCATTCGTAAAAGCGAGATGACGGCTAGAGGGTTGGTTGTCACTGAAGTTCAAGAGGACGTCGCAGGCCTCCCAGCAGAATCAAGTGGCTCGTCATCAGCCCACCCTGTTAAAGCAGACGATCCAGCTGCCCAAGCGCGAAAGTCACCTATCGCCGAACTTTTGTACATGCGTTGGCTTGAAGGCCTTCGGATCAAATGGCCAAGCATTCTGTCGTCATAAATGCATGTGCTTGTTGATCATTAGCGCCACGGGGGGCCATGCTCGATCGCGATTTCGCGGTCCAGCAATCTGCTCAGATCCATGTTCTTGTTGGACGCGACCTCTACGAACAGTTTCGTAGGTGTAACTGGAGCACCTTTGCACCTTCTTTTCCGAGACGAATGGGATGTTGATGTTCAAGTTGGTTTCATGGATGTTACGACTTGCGGTAGGTGCAAAGTTATCATTCACATATGCTTGGGAAAACAATCAGATACCTTCATCATGCCTCGTCAGCAGCAAGAAAATTGAGGAGCATTGATGCAAGTGAACAAACTGCCGAGACGTGAGCACGGACCGAAATCCAAGTGCAACGGCCGACTGTGATTCCCCAGAAATATAGTACAGTGGAATATAACCAAGAAGATGCTAGTACAGGTAGTAATATATCCATGCGCGACGTTTCCCAGATCCGAGTCAAAGAAGAACGCTCCCTGCTACGGCAGCCACGAAGGCAACAACACCAGACAGTACGAGTGATGCAGCATTGAAGTGCTCGGCTCCACTCTTCTGGTTTGCGTGCGGTGAACCAGAAGCAGCGTGAGACGAACTCGACTGGGAGCTCGTGCCCGTACCGTGACCAGCACCAGAAGATGTAGGCCTACCGCCATGTTCACCAAAGACACTCGAGGGATAGAGACCGGGCTTACCCAACCTTGTGCGGAGCAGTGGTGTTTGCCTGAGGGCGCTTGACCGCGGTGTCACCAACTTGTGCAGGAGTGACAGGAGAAGTAGAATCAAGTGCATTCTGATATGCTCCGAGGCCATCCATTTGTGCCAGCGACACACGCTTCCACCCATTAGAAACCATGAGAGGATACGCACTCATGAAACTTGCAACCGACAGATCCGACAGCTCGTGCTCCAGTATAACGAGACCAGGAGTCTTGGGACCTGAGATTTCCACCACATTCAGCGACGACACACACACGCAAAGAAAGACAGAGAGAGATGGAGAAACAACTAACCGGTGAGCCACGTTTGCATTTGTGCACTGATATTCTCTTGCGTAGTACCGGGAGGGATTTGATCGAGTGTCCAGTCGTCAGTACTGGGAGGACAGTCAGACAGAGGAACGACATGCAATAATAGCCTACTCCTGGTTCCAGATGACCGTTGTCAATCCAAAGACTCCCTGAGCGATGGCGCGAACACGCATATCACAATCTCCGTAAGGGGGCCGCCAGAATCGGGGTAGGCGTCCGCCCGTGGAGTTGTGGATGAGCCACATGGTCCAGCCCAACTCCGCCACCACTTCTTCGTTAGACTTAGTAGTCATATAAGGGTGTGTCCACGTGTGAACGGCGATGTCGTCATGGTTGGTGTTGAACGCCGCATCGAATTGCTGCGGGTATTGGAGGATGTTCTGGCCAATGAAGAAATGGGTGGCATGTTCGCCATTCTGAGCGAGGAATCTGTAGAGAGTATCCGAAGGCTGAAAGAGATCTGTCAGCCCATGGCAACCAGTCACACGATGAAGGAGAAACAAACTGGCAGCGGACCATCGTCAAAGCTGAGCGCGATCGTTCCGGTGGGAGCATCCCAAATATCACCAGGAGTGACACACTTGTACGTCGAGGAGCAGACTTCGGCGCTATACGGATCATAGCCCGCGGGATACGTCGGGTTTTCCAAATTGTTGCTCGTAGACAAGGGGATATTGGGTATCTTGCCAGACGAAACGGCAGCATTCAGCGCGTCAACCCACGCCTGGGGCATATCTGCGGTCGAGGCCAAGGTGGCGGGAAAACCTGCAGACCATGCTACCCAATGCATGTTAGCACGGACGAGGAGAAATTCGACGCAGCACATACCGGGCGTTCCTATGGCGGAATAAGTAACACCATCGTTACTACCTCCGCGTCTGAATAGGCTGTAGACGGGATGGTCCTCTTCATGGTACCACCTGCTCGGTAAATGTCTATCGTCCGTGTGTGAGTGACTAGCAGGGGTGACGGATGCGTGGGCGACAGTAGCGGCGAGGAGGAGGGCAGAGGTAAAGCGCGTGGACATGGCTTGGAAGAGAACCTAAACGAAAGGACGAGAAATAGAGAGTGTGCTGGTGGTAGGGAAGAAAGAGCGATGAAGGAGAGCCACGCGGAGAGCCCGCATTTTATACCATATGACGGGAATTCTGCGACGTCAGCCTCCAACGAGACTTACCGTATGGGGAGTATTTCGATCGAGGGGCCAGGAATTCAATCTGGGAGCGACGGGGGATTCCAGCGGGTGCAAAGCCGTCGTTTCTTACCACTGGCATGTCCGACTGAACTCGCAGATAGCGCTAGTGAAGCTATACGGCCAAATCAGCATCGGTCGACCAACTTGCTTGGGACACACTCACCGATTGGTGTACATCAACGCCGTTGATCAGTATTCTCCTTACAGATGCAAAAATCCGTCAAGCCTATACAGAGTTACCTGACCAACGTGCAATGCTAGTCCTCGCAACTGGATTCCAGCCGATGAATTTGATCGTGATACAATGATCGACAAACACACAGCACTGCCTATGTCGCAGGCACTGGAGAGGCAGCAGCAGCAGACTCCCCACGAAGTGCACTCTTGAGAACCAAAATACCCGACTTCAACTGCGCGACCTCCTTCACCATAGCCGTGAACTTGGCCTTTTTTGCCTCGCTCGTCAAATACGGCGTAAAGTGTTGTATGCAGTCCCGTGTCGTCGCAGTCGGGGTGTTCTGCAGCCACTCGACGAGCATCCTCTCTTCCAACTCTCCTTCAGGCGCAGGTCCGGCTGGCAGTGGCTTCCGCTTCTTCGGCTTCGGGGCACCAGCACCGTTGATGGCACTAGTGGTTGCACCACCCCCAGAAACCTCCTCCGCCTTGCGTTTGTTCGCGGGCTTCGACGCCGCGTTCGTTAGCGACCCGACCAGGCCTTTGCTACCACCGGCTGCCGGGCCACTTCCCGAAACAGGACTGCTTGCCCGACTACCTCCTCCGGGCACCCCACTGAGCGGGCTGTTTCCTCTGCTCACGTTCGCTGATTTGGGTCTCGGGGCTTTCGGGCTTGTGGCTCGTTTGGCAACAACGGAGTGCCCTCCCAAGCCAGATGCAGGTGCTGGTGAAACCGCCCGGGAACCGACGGCAGAACCTTCTGTAGTCGAAGGCTTTGCGACCGGCTGCTGAGAAGCTGACCGCGACGTCACTTGTTGGGGTTGCTGCTGAATGGCAGGTTCGTTCGAGACGAGCGGCGGTTCTTCCTCCTCGTTTTCGTCCTGTCGATCGATGATGAGACGTCTGAGAAACAATAGAGGGGAGAATTGGTCTCACCGAACTTGCATATGGGTTGCGCTCTTCGTCACTTTCATATGCAACATTCTTCTCTAATTTGCGCATGAGCTTCTTGAGGGATTTTCCATCCTTGGACAGCTGGGACTCGTCTTCGTCCTCTTCAGATTCGTCGATATACCCTTCGCGCCGCTTATTGGCCAACTTATACTCTCGTTTGAGACGCTCCTGGAAGATTGACGTTCATGATGAGATGTAGTTAGAGAGACATCCGCCGGCTGACCTCGAGTTCCTTGGCTTCCTCGTCATTCATATCGGCGGCCTCGTGCTCATCATCGTCCGCGACCTCTTCTTCAAATAGTTGCTCATCGAGATGGCCTTCACCGTCATCTTCTCGTTTAGGCCGAACGTTGCCTTCTTCGTCTTCATCCACGCCGCCCTGCGACCCTCTGTTCACGGTTCGTAAGGCTCTTCCGCCTGGTCCTCGGCTTTGGCTAGCATTATGCACGAGTGGCGCTGCACCAACGATGGCGTGTCCATCAGGATCAGCCTTGAACATGGCTGACGTAGCCGCGGAAGGACCTTGTCCATGTCTGCGATGCAATAGCCAGCGCTCTGGGTCCTTGTTCTTTTGAATCTTTGCCATCTTCACCGGAGCGCATCAGACGAGCTGCGAGAGAGACGAGCTGAGCAGTACATACCAACGACTCGGCCTCCTCCAGGTCGGGGACGTGGTGCTTCGGTTTCTTGTGGAACTTGTACCAGCGGTGAGCAGGGACGAATTTGAAGACCTCTTGAGCGGCGGGCATGAAAAGAGCATGTGTCTCTGCCTTTGAGACTTCCTCCAGTTGCCCGACCCAAACCTCGTCCTGCCTGGCATCCTCCATCACCCACGGGTATCTCTCTTCTCGCCTGAGCTGCCGGACATCCTCCGGCACTTTGAAGACCTGTCGAGTTTTCCTGGTGATCTTCTTCTTTCCATTCGCGGTACCCTTTCCTTTCGCCTCCTTCTCCTTGGACGAACCCTCCCCTGCCATGATAGGACGACCATCCGCGTCGACCATGACTATTCTCCCGTCTGAACCGATCACCGGCTTGCCGTCAGGCCCCAGCATGGGGGCAACGGGAACCTGCTGAGCAGACGTGGACTCCTGCCTCCTCAGATCCTTCCTGTTCAGCTTTATCGGCTCCTCCCAGGTGGAGACGTCTACGGGCTTCCGAGAGTCGAACTTCATCACGTCGTACTTCCATCCGTTGAGCGCAGACGACATGAGCTTGTACTCGGAGAACTCGCCCTCGGGAAGCTTGGGACTGTCCTCGGCGTCGTCAGCGATTGGCGGGGTGGGTTGTTGGCGGGGCGTGACGGATTTACGGGGGGAAGAGGGGGTCCCACTTGGAAGAGAAAGCGAAGGGTCCCGCCTGATGGATTTCTTCTTGTGAAAGAGGAGCGATTCGGCCGACTTTGGCGGCATTGTGGGGAGAGCCCCGGGCGGCGGCACACGTTATGCAGAGCAGGCGGGGAACATCCGAGCGCGCTGTCGGCGCTGTTGTCGACGCTGGCTGGGCAGATCACGTAATCCTACAGTTACATACATGGCGGACAGATGCTAGTAATGACGATGAATGCGACAACGGAAAAAAAAAAAAAAAAAAAAAAAAAAAGGAAAGGAAACAAGGAACCTAAACGTAGCACTATGTACATCGACGAGCTCGGTCTAAAGGGAATCGTCCGTTGGGAAGCAAGTAAACACAACCATCGCATGTGCGTGACGCGGCCTAGGTCGGAGGAGCCTCCACCCTAGTCGTCGGTATACTGCCATTCGTCACCCCAGCTGACGCAGGTTGGTGAGACGACTGGCTTGCCGCTGATGAATACGCCTTTTCCGAGGATGACGGCCGTGACAGTGACGCCGGTTGGTGTGGTGGTTGATGCGAATGGGGTTGAGGATGCGATATTGCACCGGGGGGAGGCGGGGGGTATGGGACCGGCCCTTGACCATACACGACAGCGTGTGGAGGGCCACTTGGCCCGAATGGCGGCATGCCCTGCCGCAAGCTATCCAGCTCATGTCTCAGCATGTCAATATCGCGAGCCATGTCCTGATGACTTTGCTTGAGATTGATTACAAAATCAATGGCTGCAATGCAAGCTCAGCTGTATCCGATACAAAGGAAAGACAAGACAATATACCTTTGCTCAGAATTTCCCATTTGCTGGCTTTCATACCGCGGTCAGCCGGCAGCTGATCTCGCAGTTCATCGAACAAGTCTTTCATTTCCTTCCGCCGCTTCCGCTCGGCAAGCTTGTGTGACACCCTTAACTCGGGCGAACGAGAGTAAGGGGTCGTGCCAGGTTCCTTGGCCGGTTTTACGGTCGAAGTAGAGGGTGCGGGAGGCGCGGACGACTCGTCTGCTGGGGCCGTAGACCCGGTAACCGGAGCTGCAGGTGGTACAGCTTCGTGTAACTGACGTGATGGAGGGCGCGACCGCGAGCGGACGTTCCTCGTGGGTCCGACAGCGGGAGCAATGTTTTCGGGGACAGACATTCGCCTGTCCGACGGGAAGGTGATGGGGGGCATCATGGTCACAGGCAGAGGCTGAGACTCAAAGGGACGGTTGGGATTCTGTATATTAGGGTCTTGCTGGCCGTCTGGATGTTGTGCTGCAGACCACGCGAAAGTCGCCATGCTACCAGATGTTGGAGGTGCGGGTGCTCGTCCATGTGGCTGGTCACCGGAGAATGCCGAGGAGTAGCCACTGGACCCGTTTGGGAGGATTGCAGGCAAAGAGTCGCGTCTATCGTGGAGCCACCACTGTCCGTTGTTCCCCACAGGAGCACCAGCCATGCCTGGCCCAGAGATCATCGCCCCGGCATGGACTGAATGGCGGCGGTGATCATATATGTTTAGGTGCGCCATCCTATGGGTCTCCGCGGCCGAGCCTCGCCGTTTTTGCGCGCGGCCATCCGGATCGATGTTCATCGGGCTTGGTACGCCGGGGCCGGCCAGCTGAGAATCGACCTCGTCGCTGGTCATTGCTTCTCGGTCGGACGACATCTTCCGCTTTGTGCCATGAGGTAGTTGGGAGTCGGAGGAATTCTGGTCTCGTAGCGTCACCGACGAGAAGGGAAAGAGATGCGATGAGGCTTACTGCAATGGATTGGCGACGGGAGCTGTAATCGCTGTCGTCGGGTTGCCGAAGATTCATGCGCGGCGAGTGTCTGTCGTTGTCGCCAGACAGGTTTCCTAGAGGGAGGTTCGCGGGTGCGAGAGAACGGGGCGAAAGACATACTGGAGATACCATTTGTTCTGGCTCCGTGCTTACGGATGACATGCTGATCCAGCTCTCGGTCCGCGGAGGGGGAGCGCAGTATTTTGCGCATTTGCTTGCTGGACGTGCCGGGATTGATGTTGGACGCGCCGGTGTCGCCGAAGACATAGTTTGCGGCAGGCCGTGGGCCTAAGGGAGGGGATGAGCGTGGGACGGGGAGGGGAGGATCCGTACCATCGACGTGACGGAAGGCTGGAGAGGGGGCGGAGGCGTGGAGGGAGGGATCTGTGAGGGAGCCCCTGCGGTGTTGCTGCAAATAGTCGAGGGGGGGGAGAGAGATGACGGGGGAATGTCTGGATGGATCCTTGTGGGGATGGCGGAAGGAGGAGTGGTCGGGGGAGGAGGAGGAGGAGGAGGAGGAGGGGGTGTGTTTTGGAGCGGGTCTGAGGGACGTCGGGGCAGGCATGTCGCCCGCTTGGAGGGGGGACGAGGAGGACGGCTGGTGAGAGAGTGGACGTTATAGAACTCGACGCTCCTGCCGTTTTCGGCGCTCGACAACGTGGAGCTCCGACTCGCGGGGACACACGTGGCCAGCTGGCATGCCCAAAATGGTTACATTCCAACGACAAACCAAGTTGCCTTTTTGGGATCCCATCGGGCCAGCGGGCACCGGGAAACTACAACAACTCATCGGCCTCCTCGCCCCCCAGCCGACCCCCCGTCAGCATCTCCCGCTGCCCCTCGCTCAGCCCCACCGTCCGTGTGTGTCGCGTCCGCATGCTGTTCCGCGTCCCCCTTCCCTTCTCCATCCCAGCCCACGCCTGCCGTTCAAGATTGTCGTCCACCATGACCATGTGTCTCACCCATGGTATGTAGTCCAGGAACACGCTGCTCTGCGGCATCACAGCGGCTGGCGGCTGGATGATGTCCTGCAGCGCGTCCCCCATCCGAGATCGATACTCCACGCGAGAACGGAACCTCTGCGCGTCTTCACTCGTCAGCCTTGCCGCGGCGTTGATCATCGACCCCTCACTCCGACCCGTGGCAAACTCCTCGTGCAGTCCACGTGAAAGCCGGATGGCATCTCCTGCAATAAGCTCATCATGGCGGTAAAACCCCACCCTCTCGCCAACGTGCGACAGCAGCACATATCCCACTTCATCGTCATCCGACCCCGTAGCAGACGACGCAATGCTCAGGGCCTGCTGCGCCACACTCAGCCCAGCGCTAAACACCGATCCATAATCAACCCACCTCGCGCGTGTCCAATGGCGACCTGCAGAGCTGGGCGTCGACATGCGACATCAGCTCAGCGTGGCAGCTCATTTTCCGCCACCGCTCGCTTTCCGCTGTGCGTCCCAACGCCGTAACACTGCTTTCAGCGGAAATTGGTCGTGCTGATCGCCGACCGTGTCCTTCAGCCTCGTCTCCTTGGTACATCTCTGATGCTGATCCATGCGTCGCGCCGGCGCACAACATTTGTAATTGCATGATAGTCCGTCGCAGATCTGGCAACGGCAGTGGTTCGGTTCTCGGGTATAGCGGCGCATCCGGTATGTCAAAGCCATCTATGGGATGCGTGGTTTCATATAGAACCGTCAAGTCCTCGTGTGGAATGAGGCACCCCTCGGTGACCGACAGACTTTGGAGAAAGGTGGCTGCCACGGGCGACGGACAGGACTCGAAAACGAGGATTGTCTGAAGTGGCAGGTCAGCAAGAGGAACTAGACCAGGATCTGTGCAATCGCCGTGAACGCCAACGTCCTTGCCCGGCTTGAGACAACGAGGGACCCACCGTTGCATGTCATAACAACTGGCCTTCTGCAGTATCGAATGAAATCAACAATAGCGGGCCAGAAACCTGCATCCTCTTTGAATACGATGTCGACTTCTTCCAGGAGCACAAGAGACTGGCGAACGATCGGTTTCGATTCATCAGATTCAGCATGGCGCACATCGGAGATGGCCACCTCGTCCGGACTTGGCGAGGCCATCTCGTGCTCCGGTAGTAGTGGGCGCCACGGGCTTTCGGCCTCTATACTGATAGGCTGACCTTCAGTCCCTGCCTCCTCTAGTTGTCGAGTCTTGCTCTTCGTAAAAAAGCCACGGAGTCCCAAGGGTTCCTTGGGCTCAAATTTAGTCGTGCACCCATGTGCACGCCTATGAACCGTTTGGACGATATGATTCCTGCCTACGTCTCCGACAAGATGATCCAAGTTTGCTCCGTTGCGCCTTCCGATACCGGGATACACCTCGAAAATCTCCCATCCCAACTCTTCCGCACAGGCATAAACTGCGGCAGTCTTTCCACACCCGGGTGGACCGGTAATAAGCAGGGTATTCGTCAGATTGTCAGCAAAGTCAGTATTACGATGTTCTTTTAATTGGTTCGTCATGTAGTTGCTTTCTGTAGCAGGGATGTCTGATGCAACGGGATATGGCCCTTGATTATGAGCCGCGTCGAGTCGGTGGAGGCGAGCGAGAGTGCGTTGGCAGAATGCAAGCTCGTCTTCTGAATCCTCTTGGGGAGGTTCATCAACATGTTCCTCATCTGCGTCACTAAAGACCACAAAGTCATCCATGTCATCATCCGAATCTATCCTTCTCTTCTTGTTGCCCCGTTTCCTGGTGGTTACGGCTCGAATAATGCGAGGCCGTTTCACCCCTCGCGGTTCGGCGGGTCTCGATGTACTTTTTTGTTTGTTCCGTTTGGCTGAGGAAGTTGGCACCACCGGTTGGCCGTCTCGCAAATGTAGCTCGAGAGCACTAAGCCAGTCTCGTAGATAGAGAGCACGTCGCTCGTTCCCCAGCACTTCATTCGCACGTCTGGGACGAAAACGACGAGTCCACATCTCGGGACGGCGTGATGGGATGTGTTCTCGATGACAATACATTTGTGCCAAAGCAGGATGAGATTCGGTGTAGTCGTGGCTGAGGGATTGAAGGTTCTCTTCGCATTGATGAGGTGTCAAAGATTGGTTCAACCGAGTTGCCTGATGACCACCCAGCTGCCATTGTTTCGTGAGGAAGTCGAGGGTCCCCACATCCTCTAGGCGGAGACTCGTGGATACATTACGCTTGGGAGGTGCTTGACCAGAAGCATAAGAATGCTGCGGTCCTCGAACATGCTGCAAACATGAACTAGGGAGAGGCGCGACGTCTCCCAGACCCCACGTAGTCCGTTTGTTCAACCCCTTTCTCTTATTTGTCTTGGGCGAATGCATGTGCCCATGGGTACCGACATGCGGCAAACTCGCATCACTCTCGCTGCAGTAGAAGTTGAACACTGTGGAAGGAGAAGGGGGAGGGGAATGCGAAATTGTGCAGTCGAGCTCTGAATGAGGAGATGGATGATGAGTGGAGGAGGGAGGCGGTTCCGTCGACAGGTCACAGTCGGAGGTGATATCGACGAGATCCACAACTTCGGCATCATCTATGCCGACGAATGTATCTCGAGATCTCTCTCGCACGGAAGAGACCTTTGTGAAGATGGGAAACAGTTGACCTGGGTATGGCGATTGGTGTTGGAACTGGGACAGATGACAACAAACTGACGCACTCGGCTTGGGTATTTCAGACGATTGTGCAGGTGGACCTGCCGCTCGGAGAGAAAGGGCTACAGTGACATTCGGGTCCATGAGCCCGTTGTGCGAGTCTTGTGGTTTGCCAGGAAGGCACCCGCCGGAGTTTATCCTCTGAAAGTGATCCTTCAGAGTCGCTTGGGTCGTTTCCTGACGCGAGTGAGTTCCATTGAAACAACAACGCGCGGAACAGTACCCGTTGGACTTTCAAACCTGTGGCTCTTGTTTTCCGCTTTTCGGGCATAGTAATAGTGCGCGTCAAGGAGCGCGTGCGTAACGTGTCACACGTCTTGTGACCGTGGATACGAAATGACCCCTATGGAGTGTTCAGTACCCACTGGCAATAGAATCGATGAATGGCTCGTAATACCACGTCCTTGTTCACCACCAACGTCCTTGGAGTTCGCTGGGTCTCGAGGCCAGTGGTTCCAGCGAGTCTGTTCCCTAGAGTTCGAGTTCTTGTTCGACTCCGAACACCTATATCGTTCTTTGAGGGAACATGGCAAGTCGAGTAGATGCGGTCATCCGCGGGTTGAATGGAACTCGTCGAGCCGTCCACAGACTCGATGACCTCCGCGACTTTTTCAAAAAGCTGTATTCAGGTGACGAACATCCACTTGTTCTGGTTGACAGAATCAGACCAAGTCACAATTCGGATCAGCAATATGCTTATTATCTGCAGTCGCCGAACGGAGATTTATATTCTGACCGTTCTGTTATCCGTGGCACCACATACTTGCACCAAGCGAAGGATCAATCACACCAGCCTCCACTACTTTACGATTATATCCGCATGCCCGCGCTGATGCAGAACTCTTTCTCGTTCCATCTCCCGAGGCCGCACCCTTGCGATGGTCTTCAATCTCAAACCTTTCCACCCGAAGCTCGCCCGACATAACATGTTGGCTGGTGTTGTCAGACAGTCGGGAAGTGGTGGCATGGCGCGGAGCCTCAGCGTATTTAATTATGGGCCATGGAAACATGTCACGCGTGTGTCACGTCACATACGCTGCTCCGACGATATGGGCAGCGAGAAAAAAGACAAGAAGAGAAAGGCGGAGGATGCAGAGATGGAGGATGCAACTCCAGTGCGCTTCCTGTCGCCCGAAACATGTGCATCACCGTCTCACGCAGGTCCAGCCGACAAAGAAAACAAAGAAAGACAGGGAGGAGATCACCATCCCCCTCGAGGACCTCTCTCCCATTGCGCAACCTCTTGCACAGAGGAAACTAGTGAAACGGTTGCACAGGACGATCAAGAAAGGTGAGCTCGCGCATTCCCTGCCCGTGCATCCTGACTCTGTCGTCAGCCTCGAAAGCCAGGCAGGTCAAACGTGGCGTAAAAGAGGTCGTGAAGGGCATACGCAAAGGAGAGCAGGGGTGCGTGATCAGTCTCCCATGGCTGAATCACTCGAGCCGTTCTTCGCCAGGTTGCTTGTTCTCGCTGCTGATATAAATCCAATCGACATCATATCCCACCTCCCTGTGCTCTCCGAGGAGGCACATATACCTTATGTATTCGTGGCATCCAAAGAAGAGCTTGGGCACGCCAGCGCGACGAAACGGCCAACGAGCTGTGTCATGATATGCCCAAATCTGAAGCGGAAGGGGGACGGGGAAGACGGCGGTGATCATGATTACCGGGAACTATACGAGGAATGTCGGGTGGAAGTGGGAAAGCTTGATGCCAAGGTCGTCTTCTGATCTCCCGCCGTTACTGTCTTGTTCTCGAAAATGAAGAGGCAACTTCACCCGACGGCGTGATACATTTGCGGGATTCACACGTTCGCTTACCGGCACTCTGTTTGTCTCACTCCTGCCATGTCTGCATCGAAAGCCAAGTCTGCTGGACAAGCACCCAAGGGAATTCCAGCAAGCACGGTCCCCCCCTCACCGGTTTCAAAACCATCGAGGACAGACCGCGTTCCGACCAACAGCTCGGGAAACCCTGACAGAAATGCTTATGATGCGGAGCAGAAGAGACTCAAGTCTGAGATCGACACCCTGCAGGCCAAAGTTGTGCGTTCCATCTCTCTCGTCCTCGCCGCAGACGCCGACGCCACTTCACAGGGCGCCGTCCGAGAGAAAATATCGTTGGCGACCAAACCTTCAGGAAACGACAGACGGAATGCCCTCCGTGCGGAACTTGACAGCATACGTGACCAACAGGCTTCTTACAAGACTTCTAGAGGGAAGGTCCTCGACCAACTCAAGGCTTTGCAGCATGGCATACAAAAGAAGGTACGTTCCAATGCGTTGCTTCCGAGAGTGGTCATCTAATGCGAGCCAATGCCTCCAGACAAAGGACCTGCAAACTGCGCGCAGCAAGACACTCTTTCGGACTGTTGCTGAAGTCGAGGCTCACATCAAGTACGGCATTCATATGACTGCCATTTAACCACAATCGCTGAGTTCTCGCTCAGAAACCTGGAGAAGCAGGTAGAATCTGGCAACATGAAACTTGCAGACGAGAAGCGTGCTCTTCAAGAAATCACACTGGCCAAACGGACTAGGAAGGCTGTAGAAGGTTTCCAGGCCTCCCAGCATTCGATCGACGCTGACCGGAACGCTGCCGACGAACTTCGCAGGCAGCTTGACGATCCAGAGTCCAAAGCCATCTCCGATCGTTATGACGCTATCAAGGCAGAGTTGGACGAGCTCAAAAAGGTGTCGGACGAAGCATATGCTGGTCGCACTAAGCTCATCGAGGAGCGAGACAACTTGCAGGCTCAGATAACTGCCCTCTTCAACGAGAAGCGAGCGTCGGCGCAACAGTTCCTAGAAGCAATCGACCGTTACAGGGCCAAAGTCCAGGAAGACCTCGCTCGTCGTGCTGAGAGGGCTCGTGCGCAAGAAGCTCAGAAGAGACTGGAACACGCTGAGCGGTTACGAGAGGAAGCATCTCTGCCAGCCTTCCAGGCGGAGATCGAAGATTGCCAAACACTGATTGATGCACTTTCCGGCAAGACTACTGACACCGTTGTGCTGTCTCCGTCGTTACCTGCAAAAGGTGAAGTGGCTGGCGTGCCTAAACTCGAGTTAAGGCAGGTGGAGGCTGTCAGCGGCGGTCTTGTGGCGCGCAAGAAGAAGGGAGAGGAATACTTCGTGGGGAAGGAGAAAAGGGGGAAGAAGGACAAAACACACAAGGTCGCAAATGAAACCGATACCCTCAAAAATCTTCCCTTCGGCACTATTACTGCACTTTCCAAGCTCGCCATTCCTCTCCCGACTGCTGCGAGCGATATTCCACGTGTCGTCGAAGATCTGAAAACGAAGAAAGCCTGGTACGAGGCTAATCAGGCCCGTATGACCGCCGAAAATGTCGCCAAAGCAGAGGCGCAAATACAACACCTGACGAACGCAATCAAGCCAGAAAATGCGACCGAGGGTGTCCAACTGTCGCTTGGCATGAACGGTAGCGCAGATGCACCTATGGAGTCGGCATCGACACCCGCGGACAACAAATTAGCTGCTGACGATGCGCCGAGCGGGGAGCTCGCTGGCAACGTGGAGGAATTCCTGGTCGCGGAATCGTGATACAGCACCGTCCTTATATCATTAAATCTCAGTGCTACTTATACCACGAGACTACTGCTTGTCCGAGCGGAAGGAATGGAAAGCTGTATTATTCAAGTCAAGCCAAGGCCTATACAGTAGTGAGCACAACTTTTTAAAGAGCAAATGGTCAATACAAATACGGGGAATAAATGATGAGCCGAGCAACGTGGTCACATGTACTTGCAGACTATGTCAAGTTTTCCGCACAACCCAACGAACGACAGAAAGTATGGTTGTGGTGCTGCTCATTCAGGATGAAGCCTCCGCTTTAATAGTCTCGGTTTCGCGCTCTGACTCCGTTGCATTACCAGGCAAACTCAACTCTTGAGTTGAAAAGGGTGCGACATCGAACGTGTTCGTGGTCGCGTACTCGGAGAACGTAAGGCCAGCTTGATGAACCGAAGGTATCGAATCCTCTGGGGTAACTGTAGTATCCATGTAGTTTAGTCCCCCATATGCATCAGAATTGAAACCGGAAGCCGAGGCATCCAGCGCTCCAGTAGGGAATGGATCCTGTTGCAATGCAGCCAACATGCCCGAGGTTGTCGGAGTGTGGTTCATAGCGTGTTGCGAGCGAGCCTCTGAGGGAGTATAGCTCCCTTGTCCAGCCATGGGTGAAAGGGAGAAGAATTGTTGCTGCATCACTGGTTCGACAGAGGCGGCGACGGAGTTGGTGGACAGAGCAACGTTCCGCAGGACGTTGACCGCGATCCAATCACTGTACATTCGTGAGTAATACAACAATGAAAAGGGGTGAAAGGGGAACGTACTCGAGGAATAACTTCATTATCTGAAAAGCGCCAAATGCAGGGTCACTCCTGATGGTCTGATATGGCACGTTAGAATCGCAAAAGTCAGTTTGATCCATCCAAAAAAAAAAAAAAAGGGAAATGAAACTCACTAGATCCCTCATAACCTGGCTAGTCACGTATCCCCAGCGAATGAGTACGCTACGTGGACTCATAGTGCCTCTATCGTCGCTAGCTCCTATGCGCTGCTCCATGAGTCTCTCCGTGCACTTATCAGCCCATGCCATCACTTCTCTGACAGGCTCATTGCTTTTCGCAACACTATCCATCATTGCAACGAATTCCACCTCTAGAAGCTGAACGAGATCCTCGTGACGGCAGTTGCAAACCAAGGCCGATTGGTTGCGAACAGATTCGAAATCCACTTTCTGCCAAGATCGACGCATCTCAGCGAGCTGCTTCTGATTGGTGAGAACCGTGTTCAAAGCTTGGGTGACTTGGTATATGTCCAGGAATCGCACTGTGCCAAGAATGGAATGCGTCAACGCCTCACCATCCGCACGAGAGGACACGTACAAACTAGATGCCCAAAACGTGCTCCTAGCTCAACTTTGGGCTCGACGAACGTAGCTCCATATCCTTCAAGAGCAAGGAGGAGAATTTTCTCCATCTGACTGGCAAGTTGACGCAAGCTGTTCAAAGAAGCCGTGGGGAGTGGGGAGAGCATCTGAGACCTGAGGAACTCGAGTATTTCCTATCCACGGTTGAGCAGGAGGACGGAAGCGGTGTACGATAGACTTACGTCGTAGATAATCGCATCAGCCTTGGCCATCAGCCCCGCGATTGCGGGCGCATGAACAACCTCACGATGAGTTCCTGTCAAGGTCGACCAGAAGCCTCGAAGGTGCATCTCGAATTGATCAAATCTGAAAGCGCGGGCGCTCTCCAAGACTGCATCCAAGTGGTCTTGAAACCAACCCCATACTTCTCTCCCGGCAATGCACTGGGCGGAAGCAGAAGTGGCTCCGATGGCTTCTTCGATGGATGGAAAATGAGGCATGTGGCGGACTGAGAGATGCTGTTGTGCTTGGACATACTGTCCATCGGCGTTGGGGCCGAGGGTCAACGTGGGCTGTGGTGCGATGCTGGCCTCTGGCGGGCCGGCATGTCGACGGATTGGAGCGTGAGTGGGGTAAGAGTTGCTCCTGGCCACGACTTGGGCTTGCGACAATAGGCTGCCTGCAGTGGGAGTCTTATCGCTGACATCCTCAAATGCAACACTGCCTTTGAGATCGCCTGGGAGAACAAGGGAGCGCTTGGAAGCGCTGGACCCTTCAGAATCTTCATCCTCGTCCTCGTCTGATCGCTCCTCGCCCTTGCCAGTGTTCTCTCCCGACTCCTGGGCAGCACGAGCAGCGTTGATGGAGGACTGACCTGCGTTGTTGTTTGACTTGCGGATGTAATCCTGTAGAAATTCGGCTTCCGCCGAAGTGGCGGGACGAATGCCACAATCTGGGGGAAAAGACAATGAATAATTGAGAGTGATGAGCGTCTGGTGGACGGACGGACAATGATATTTGCTATTCCCGCGAACCCCCAGACGGCGTGTTTTGATGGTAGGGAAACAGAGTCTGATAGCCTTGCCGAGCGTGGCGGTATTAATGTGAGGGATCTGATACTGATCGCAAACCCTGCGGTATGAAAAGTAAAGACCCTGCCGTGGAACATTGCCATCAGGGTATGGAGCATAGTTGGCAGTCAACCTGAGCGGAGAGAGTGTGTGTGAGAGAATGGAAGGAAGGGAAGGGAAGGAAGAGAAGTCACCAAGCCTGAACGAAAATCTGCTTGGCTCGGTCAGAGGCACTGGTGGTGGTCGCGACGCGTACGTTGGCGGCTAGTTTCTGCAGGGCATGATCGGGGGTGATGGAGATCCTGCCGAAAAGGCCTGGGGACTGTCTATGTTCTTGATGATTAGTGAGCAAGGGCTGAGGGGGCCCATAGATGGTAGAATAGTCGGGAGTGTTTCCGAGAAACATGGAGAGATCGTCGGTTTCGCTCGAGGAGGAGTGGACGCTCTCTGTATCACGCGGGTAGGGGGAAGCGGCAGCACGGGCCCTGAGATGGGTCTGGCGAATATGGCCCTTGAGGGGAGGATTAGTGATATTAGAGTTGGGAGGAGATTGACGAGGGGAGACGTGTGTGGAAGGGAGGGAATAGACAGAAGTGTGGCGTACTGGATCGGGGGGGAGGAAGGAGGAGGG
>JBBPOI010000122.1:0-27482 GCA_038091355.1 Phylloboletellus chloephorus | reverse complement strand
AGGAAATTAGAGAGGGAAGTAAGGGTTCTAGACCCTTGAGCGTCCATGAGGCACTAAGAATAATAAATAAATGAATGTCAGTGATGAAAGGAGTGTGAGAGCGTCCTGTGTGGATAAGATAACCACGTGCGCTTGATAAGATTAGATAAGATAGGAGAGGAAAAAGTAAAACATTAAGTTGGTCAAGCACTTGAGTGCTGGTTATTGCAGCGTTTGTAACAGTGAGCGTTCTACTGCACTCGCATGCGAGATATAACATATCTAAAAATACAGGAAAAGTCCTGCAAGGCAGAGGGAAGAACGAGCTTAGTCACGGCTCGTTTCCTGTGTTCGTAACACTTTAACATCCATAATTGGGGATGCCACAGTCAAGGTGACTGGGAACCCTCCCTAGTGCTCTATGGGAGAACAGCAACATTATCCAACTTATATAGCGCTGGACAGGCGCATCAAATAGCATTGAGCGGGTGCTAGTCCCGTGTGCATCAGGTGCACATCACCATCGTCTCCATACGTCTGGAGCCCAACAGACTGTTAGGGGAGTCACCCACCATGCTAGGACCTAACCCTGGTCACTGGTGAGACTTACATGCATTGTCAGATATAAACCCAAGTTGCAAAGCTAAGGGATCTACCCCTAGCTGTCCCTACTTAAATACATCCCTAGGGTGGCTGTGTACTAGCCAACCCTCTATCCTAGAGATAGCAATAATAGTACATGATGTCATAGTGACATCATGGGGATATAAATAGTAGGTCTAGCCTATGCATGAAGCATCTAGCCTTACACATGAGGCACCTAGGCTAAGGCATGCATCAACATGCCATTGCCATATGTCCATGGTCTAGAACCTGGGCTAAGGGTTCTATGTCATAATAAATGAATAAGCCCAAATGTGACAAGGTGTCACATCACATAACGTCATGTGTGACTGCATGACAGGGTGTGACATGTGATATGTCATGTCACAAGTGTGACATCATGTGATGTGACATCACATGTTGAGTCATGTGATCTAGTCTGTCACAATGACCCAAGAAATAAGTAAAGTAAAGAAATGTCTGTAGAATAATAGGAAATCAAGATAAAAAGAAAAGGAAAATAGTCTGTGCAAGCCAGAGGGCGGACATAGAGTCCTGTGTTCCTAACAGTGTCTCCGTCTTTCCCTAGTGGATAAGTCCATTCAGGTTAGTAGGAGGGGGAATACAAGAAGGGTGCAAGAAGTTCGACCCTATAGAGGAATGGAGGTCTGTAGAAAATCCTGGAGTAACTGGAATGCAAAACTTCTCGACTCTGGTAAAGGAAGTCTCAAAGAAATGTGTAGAATGAAGCAAAAAAAGTGAAAGAAATGAGTTCCGGGAGTACTCAGCTCAGCACCCAGTCTGGTTCTGTGCTCTGGAAGCTAGCACGCAAGTCTGGAATTTCCGGTCCAGAAGTGGACGGACAATGACACAAGTCCAGGTCAATCGAACAGTAGGCAGACAAAATCAAGAGTAAGGTAGATTTCATTGGGCAAAGTGATGGAAGTAAGGAATAAGAGTGAGGGTGAGATTTTACAAGGATGATTTCTCCCCCTTGATGAGTCTTCCAGTGGGTCTTGAAGTCAGTTCCTAAAGTCAGTCCCCCCTTCTCGCTCTCTCATCGACCTCTTTAATACCCTCACATTGGAGCCCAGTTAATCTGGAGCTCCTTTTTGAATTATCGAAGACAAAATAAAATATCACCTGTGAGTCAACTCTGGAATTTCATGTGTAGATCAAACTGAAATGTGATTTCTAATGAGAAAACAAAGGCTTGGACCCACCGATGGTTGGAATGGACATGGGACATCGAGATCCAGGGCCTAAATGAAAGATTCTGTCGGCAGAAAAGAAAGTCTGGCTAGACTATGAGTGTCTGGGCAAGGAAGGACTTCCAGCCATTCCAGACAGAAGCAGACCCGAGTGGATGGCCCGGACCAAGGCAGAGTTGAGTGGACTAGCAGGAATTGTGGATAGAATGCGTAAAATGAGGGAATGGGCTTCGTATGCAGAAAACAATCCGTCCATAGAGAAAACAGCTTCCAAGTCTGGAAGAGTGCGGGAAAGCTCCAGAAGCGGTTCCGAGGTAGTTCCACTCGGAACCTACAGAGAAGTGTGGGAAATTTCTGGAAGTGCCTTCAGAATTGATCTTTGGTCCATCTGAAGGAAATAGTTTCCAAGTCCACAAGAGCATGGAAAAGTTCTGGAAGCAATTCTAAGGCAGTTCTGCTCGGAACCTGCAGAAGAGCATGGGAAAATTCCAGAAGCACCTTCAGAATTGGTCATTCCAGAATGTGTTTCTGAAACATGACTTCCGAGCTTGGAAGTTCTGGGACCAGAATAACTCAGAATGCAGAAGTGCTGGGACAGAGCAGACATGTACGGATGTTGGATAAGATAGGTGTGATAGTGGGGAAAATAGGATATGCGCTTGTAGGGAATTCTGGTTTCCTACAGTGCCATGCATAACTGCAAGTGGTGGTCGTCGTGTCAGATTTGTCAGTGGCGTTGTCATCAAAAAAGACAACAGCCATTACTGATAAGGATACACTCTGTTATGTTCAACAAAAAAGTAAAAGGCCGCCATGGGAGGGGGCAGCAACACTCAAAAGGTCTTCCAACAGAACGACAGAACAGAAAGGAGCATATATATGCGAGGAAGGAATTGGTCTACGAGGGACAAAGCCCTGCTGCCTATATACCTGTAGAGACTGTATACCAACCAAGTATGGAATACTTGGAAGACTATGTGTTATTTGGTATGGAATATGTCCAGAACATCAGGCATTCTGTGTCAGAGTGAGGCTTACACCACCCTAGGGATGTATTTAAGTAGGAATGGCTGTGGATTGATCCCTCAGCTTTACAACTTGATGGCTTAGCCTATCATTGCATACAAATCTCTCCAATGATCAGGATTAGGTCCTGGCACAGTGGGTGACACCCCTTAACAGTTAGCTGGGCTCCAGGCTTAAGGAGACAAGGGTTATGTGCACCTGATGCACACAGGTATAGCACCCACCGAAATGCTAGTATTATGTGCCTGTCCAGCACTATAAATTAGGATAATATTGCTGGTCCCACATAGAGCACTAGTGGGGGTTCCCTGTCACCTTGACAGTGGTGTCTCAGATGATAGATGTTAAGAAGCATCTGTTATAAACGTATTACTTCTCCTATATGGGCAAACGTCCCTACAGTAAAAAGAATTGGACTCAGCCAGGATCGAATGCTCGACCTGGCATAATACTTAGCTATTACCTAAGCATGTCACATGACCTAACACGTGTTTTTAATCTCCACTTTATTAATAACATGAGGCATATAGCCTTCTTAATTACTGCTTCTATTAACGCTTCTTATTCACACACATTTGACACGTATCCTAATTAGTACCTTCTATTTCCCATGCACAGCTTGGTCCGTGCACAGTAGCCTGGGGTATATAAAGAGACATGTATCGTAGCTAAATTTCCAGCTTAATCCACTTGTTTGCTTCAGCATCAAGTTCATTGGGCATAGTTAGATTGTGTGAAGTGTGAACCTTAGTTAGTAGTACTTCAGGACCCTTGTTAGCACTTCGGTGTTAGCAACTGTCCTTTCTTCTTTTACTAGTCTCCTTGCCAGTCTGCAGCATACTGCAAATGCTTGCACTTTGTATTTAGTCTTAGGGGTTTAGTGTGCCCTTAGGACTTAACTAGTGGAGTCCCTGTGGACAGGTCCTTGGATTTGTTACAGCATCCAGCACTGTCTGTTTCCAGTCTTCCTATTCTAAGACACCTGTACATTTAGGGTAGTGGGGATGATATCCCTATTTTGGATTGAGTATTAGATTAAGTACTTAGAAGTACAAGAGCGTCATAGGCAACATGCAGGTTTAGGTTTGGCGCATGCAGACATTCCTTACATTTATAGCATACATTGAGTCTGTGATTATGGTGAGTGGGATTGTTGGGTCTGTTGTTTGCTTACATGTGAATAAATAAGGTCACACCGAGTGTCCGATTACGGTGTCGATGGGACGTTGGCGTCGTACCGCAGAGCATCACACAGATCACTACAAAAGTGATACATATACCCCTCCCCCCCGATAGCACCATCATAGTGCGCCGCAAGCTCGTCCACCAGGGTGATCAGATACGGGACGTCCAGGTCCCCGACGACACCCACCCCTCCGGGGTACCACACCTTCTGTTCTTCGACGCACCATCGCCAGCGCTGCCGTCGCCCGTCATCAATGAGCACCGTCGCGACAGAGAAGAAGCCTACCAGGTACCGCACCAGCTCTTTGTCCCGCGGTATCACTCGCTTCCACTCGTCTTCACCCGCGCAGAATATACGCAGCGAATCGAGCGCGTACGGACCCACACCGGGATAGCTCAAGTGGGGCGTGGCCGCCACGACTCCCCCTTCAGATTGGACAGAAGCCAAAGACACTTGACGATCCTCGATGAATCGCTCGGAAACGTTCTTCAGCCACCTCGCTCGTTTGTTGTACAACCCGAGCGGCCTCAACAGCTCAACAAGCTCGTGGTGCGGAGCTAGGGTCTCAGATCAGCCTCGGTCGGGGAGCACAAGGCGGGGAGATGCGACTCTGCGACGCACCATTCACGAGATCCTCGGGCGTCGACCAGCGTGATATAAGCTTGCAGAAGACGGGGATGGCCGCTTTCCCAGTCGTCACGTTCAGCAGTCGGACAGCGACCAGGACTTTCCACGGGTCGTCTCGTACAGTCTCTGTTTATCCACATGCGAGAGGGAGAGGGGACAGGGGATTTGCCATCCGGCCAAAGTAACATCGTAAGTTAAATCACGCACCCTGCACCAGTATCGGCTTAAGCCGTCTCAGCATGATCATGAAGTCATCAAATAGCCTAGGACTCGTGTGCCACGATGGGATATATCCTGGCTCATCCTCAGCATCTTTGACCGATTCGTCAAGCGAGACATTCAGCGGAGGGTACTCAAAGTCTGAAGGCTCGATGTGTAATATGGGAAAGCCAGGGGGAGTCGGAACTGGGATTTTCTCCGTTGCAGATTGAGCATGAGGCGGGGCACGAGCGAAATACTTGGAGGCCTTCAGCGGTAACACGGGGTCTACCTCTGGGATAGGGTGCACAGTGTGAAAGCTGCCGTCGTGCACTGTGACTTCTCCGAATTCGCGGCTGACGGGTGGGGAGGGATAATGTGAGGGTGCCAACGTGCGAGAACATTCGGAAGGAGATCCGACACGGACTGCCCTCGTGTCGGCCAGACGACCGTGTGACCTTCTCTTGCTGACGATCTCTACCGCGTCCAGCACTACACGGCGAGACCGGGGACGGCTCGGGGGAGAAGAGGTACTAGCACCCAGATCACCACGACCACCCTCTCTCGTAGGACATGCGCACGCCCGTATTCTCCTCATGGACCTCCGCGAAGATGGCCGATGCGTCGCGGGGAAGTCGTCCGAGGTGCATTGATCCCGAGTCCCCCTGTTCCGCCGCTTGAGCTTCGGCGGTACCGTCGCGGAGGGGGCAGAAATGTAAGCTTCGAATCCCGGAGCTGGGATACGGGCACGGGCCCCGACAGTTCGAGAATGAGAATGAAAATCGGTGGGCAAAGCATCATCATCGCTCGGAGGAATGCGATCATCGACAGCCAGGTCGTGGTGCTGGTGGCTGTCTTGCACGCGAGACGAATGCGGGGTGTAGGCGAACGCGCGCAGCCAGTGGACTGGGGAGACGGCAGAGGCACGACTGGTCCTCGGAGTCGGACTCACGAAGACATTGTTGGTACCAAGTGCAGGACTCGGAACGCTCATTCAGATAGAATTCGAGTCGAGTGTGCTTGTGCAGGGTGTTGGCACGGTCATTGAAGGGAACAAGTGCACGTAGGTACTCCGACACAATTGATAGGTCCGACTTTCATGGCCATCAGTCAGTCAACTATCATTTCGCCATTAGTCTTCGCAAGGGTTAGTCGTCTTCTCCACTACACTAGTCTATTACTGCCAGAACATCGAACAAATTTACCCTCAAGAACGCGCACGTTCATGTCGACAGTGACGCCAAGAGACCTTTCCACACGAAATCCCTTGCGTTCCCGCACGACTCGCTATACTTCGACAAGAACAGCTCGTCCGTAGGAGCTACATGGACGCACATCAGTATCATAGACTTCCACCGAATCGCAGGGATGACAAGGACATACCAAAGGGAAGCGCATCATCTTTACTCCAGAGGTC
Source organism: Phylloboletellus chloephorus (assembly GCA_038091355.1). Classification (NCBI taxonomy): domain Eukaryota; kingdom Fungi; phylum Basidiomycota; class Agaricomycetes; order Boletales; family Boletaceae; genus Phylloboletellus; species Phylloboletellus chloephorus. The sequence goes on along the minus strand of JBBPOI010000122.1, from coordinate 21,235 downwards.
GAAGACTTCCATAGCTTCTTGGACGGTCAGGGCATCCGGTACAGCCACGCGTTCCAGGCCCTTTGCGTAATCTCGCAGAGTGGAAGAGCTCTTTGCGTAGGGTCCGCAGTACGAGGCCGGGGGGATATCGAGGGCCTCAGCAAGCTCAATGGGCAGCTGGAATTCTACGTTTGTAGTAGAGAGGGCTCCAATGACTGCACCACGAGCCTGCACGCAAATGAAAGACGTGCAAGCGAGAGGAAAAGAAAATACGTACGAATTCTCGCTGTCCACTTGCAAATTCGATCAGGAGACGTGGCATGGAGAGATGGTATGGCTCAATGGTTGAGAAGTGAGGGTCACGGTACGTGGTACCGCAGTAAATTGCCTGGAAATCGTCGATAGCCAGCAAGACGGGAAATCTGTCAGAGAAATAAGAACCGGATCGACCAGAGACTACACGGGCCAAATTAGGCACTTACTTGGTTTGTTTCTGTAGTTCTTCCATCAAAGCCGTCAAGATAGTCGGCGCCAAGGCTCGTTCCCGAACACCTGCTCTCACAAGGTCAGAAAGTAGGGTTCCAGAAGGGATCGTTGCCCTGCGCTCCAGCTCAACGTCCAGCGTGGTTTTCAACTGGTCCAGTCGGTAGCTGTTTACGGTCAAAAAGCGCTGTAGAGTTTGGAATGCAAAAACGGGTTGTTGATACAAGCGTGCACGGTGGTCGTAAGCGTACGTCGTCGTGGAGTTGACGAGACTTATGGCTGTAGAATGAAGGTGAAAGTGAACAACCTTGGTCGACAGGAATGACGCACCTCGGGGGAAATAGAAAACGATCCAATCGCGCGTATGGCAGTACTGCAATGCCTGGAGTAACAACATGCTCTTCCCGCATCCCGTAGCGCCGCCTAGTAGAATGTGAAGATAAGGTACATTGTTAAGGGAGCCTGTCCGGCTTACTGAAGACGAGGCGATGCTTGGCACTCGACGCCTGACTGGCGACGTCGAGTCTATTTACGACATCAATCGTGACCCCACGCACTACAGAACACGGAGCCGAAAGTATTCGGAACTGCAATGGCGATCGTTGAGTATTTGGCAACAACAGACGCGTCCAAGATGGGGAGGAAAGGGACGAACCTCGACAAGTAGATTCCGGGGAAGGCCAAATATCCGGAAGGGGTCTTTGTCATTATGGGGGAATTTGAGTGCTTGAGACACGACCGCAGGCGTGATTGTTTCCTAGCAGGAGAAAAGTGGATGTGAGCACGGAATGGGACAACAAGGGGATCTCCTACGGGATGGAAGGGTTGCAGTGTTAGCCGACTGAGATGGTCTGGTTGAAACAGCGGGTGGGACAACTGGGAGGTGGGCATCGGAAGGAAGGCCTATGGGCGGGTGAGTGCACAGGACAGAGTGTAACGACGACGGTCGCACCGTGTCCCTCCTCCGCCTGGCTGTTGGTTGCTCGCCGGAGCCATCTCGGGTCTCCTCGCCGCCAAGGACGGCGCGCTTGCGCTTGAACCCGGGTCTGGAGGCGTACGCTCGCAGCTGCAGCGGGCGCGTGTGTTGCACGGAGCGGGCGGCGCGTCGGCAGCACGTGCTCAGCGTCGCCATCGATGTTGGACTTTTGCAACCTGCTCATGCTCAACGACAGGTGCACGTGACAACATCGATGACATAATCCCGCCTTCCATCCTCACGTGACCTGACGCGTCGCACTTCAACGTCTGCACGTCGACGTTGACGACGAAAATGAACAAACGCAAGCTGCCGCCCATCGACGACCTCGACGATGAGGCACTCGACCAGCCCAGGAAGCTGCCCGCCATCGGCACCAATGCAAGCTCCCGTCCTCTCCCCACCTCCAGGAACAAACCCGGCGCGCCTGCGCCCCCGCCTTCCCGACTCACTCATCCTAACCCTCCGAGGCTCACCGTGCCGCGTCGCACCACCCGCGCCACCAGCGCACCCCCAAAGCCCTCCACTGCTGCCTCCAGGCCGCCGGCGCGCGTCGCCTCTGGATCCATGCGCACCATGGACACCCTCCGTGATCTCAAAAACCAAGTCGCCTCCCTCGAAACCACCCAGGCCACCAATGCCTTTCGTCTCGCCCAGCAAATGGATGCCGAGCGCGCAAAGGTCGCAGAGATTCAGGCAGACCACCGTGCGCTTTCTCGTGAACTCGCTTCTTCCAGGGACGCAGAACTAGACAAGCGTCGTCAGCTAGTCAACTCCTCCGAAGAACTCGAGAAGCTTCGCGTCAAGCACGCAAAGGAAATATCGGACTTTGAGATCCAACTCCAGAAACGTGCAAACGAGATCAGGCAGCTATCGGATGACCTCCAACTGGCAAAGGAGGACCTCGATAGAGAGCGAGGTAGCGTCTCATCTCTCAAGTCCATAGTTTCAAATCAATCAGCAGCCCAAATTACTCTGAATGCGCAGCTCAATGCTCTTCAGGCCGAAAAGAGTGCGTTGCAAGCACAACTCGATACCGTAGCATCGACAGCCTCACAACACAATCTCGACCACCAATCCGCCCTTAGGCGAATAGCTTTCCTCGAGCAAGAGGCGAGGGAGGCAGAGATGGTCCGCCGAAAGCTGCACAACATTGTCCTGGAGCTCAAGGGAAACATTCGCGTATTCTGTCGACTCCGGCCAGCCCTCCCTCACGAAATTGCTTCCTTGCCCACGGGTATAACGCGTTCCTGCCCATCCTCGAACGGCACCACAAATCCAGAAGATCACACCAAGGCTCTCGTGGCGGATATTACGTTTCCCGACAAGAGAGACCACAAGGAAATCGTCCTCACCTCCTCAAGCTCGAGTGCAATGGGTCAAGAACGAAAGGAAGTATATTATTTCTCCTTTGACCGCGTAAGGATTTGTCTTCCAATCCAGGGTTTACGGTTCATGGTCTGACACAGGTGTTCCATCCCGAGTCTACGCAGAGCGACGTCTTCGAGGAGATCTCGCTCCTTGCACAGAGTTGTGTGGATGGATACAATGTCTGCATCTTCGCATACGGCCAGACGGGCTCTGGCAAGTCCTTCACCATGGAGGGTGGCTGCGTGAGTTCTTTTCGAGCCACGAGGACTGTCTACTAAATAAGGTTCTGTAGACCGAAGCGACAATGGGAATGATACCCCGGGCTGTCAACGAAGTATTCAGAGCCGCAGAAGCGCTGAAGACCAAAGGCTGGGAGTACAACATGGAGGGACAGTTCTTGGAAATTGTAAATTCCCCAAGTCTGCGGTCCCATCTGCCCGATTTTCACTGACATATAAACAACACACGTAGTATAACGAGACGATCAACGACCTGCTCGGGAAAGGCGAGTTCGACAAGAAGAAGCACGAGATTAAACATGAGAAGACCGCGACGACCGCGAGTACGCGAGTGACTGACGTCAACGTTATGCCTCTCCGCACACCCCGTGAAGTTACAGCGCTCTTGCGACTAGCGAATTCGCGACGCACCGTGGCGGCAACGCTGATGAACGAACGTTCATCGCGGTCGCATTCCGTTTTTACTCTGCGGATTTCTGGATGCAACCAAGACACTGGGGAGCGGTGTGAGGGGAGCCTTAATCTCGTCGATCTAGCAGGAAGTGAACGCTTAAACTCAAGCGGCGCTGCAGGGCACAAGGAGCGTCTGAAAGAGACACAGAACATCAATCGCAGTTTGAGTGCACTTGGAGACGTCATCGCGGCGTTGGGCGAGAAGGGGGAGAAAGGGGAGAAACACATTCCGTACAGGAATTCGAAGGTGGGTCGATCATCCACGCGTGCTCTCTCGTCTTCGTCCCTCTGATTTGACCTGGTGATCCTGTGGGGATCTTCGCTAACCTGTGCTGATGTGCCCCCTTCCTCTCCGGTTTTTTTACCTGGGTAGCTCACTTACCTTTTGCAACATTCATTGAGCGGGCACTCAAAAACGCTGGTATGTTTAGCTGGTTGATCTCTGACCTTGCTGCCCGATGCTGTGTTCATGACCGGCGTTTTGCTAAGATGATCTTGAACCTTTCCCCCCTTGCGGCACACCTGAACGAGTCGTTGACATCACTGCGGTTCGCGACAAAGGTGAGAACTAATCACACCAAGCAAGTTTTCTCACTCCTCACCACACACCCGATTGCAGGTCAACAACACTACCATTGGACCGGGCAAGAAGCAGATCCGCGGTGCAAGCTGAACCAGTCACAGCCGTTGCTTGGCGTGTTGATGTGACATTGATTGATTGCTATCTCTCCTTATGTTGGAGAGTCGAGCTTTACTTGCAGTCGTTCATCCGACCTCAGGCTTAGACTGGGGAAGATATGTCCTTGCAGGGACTGTATTGTGTTACACGGATGTGACGGGTCAAGTTTACCAGGATACGCCGTGCACAGTGCGGGTGCATGCTGTCCTAATGCGATAACGGGTAACGAAGAATACGACGTTACCACCGTTTCGGCAGCGGCAGAGTCTCCGTTGTTCCATTTCTCTTGAGAGCTTCCCGCCTGACTTCCCCGGACCACTTGAAGAAGTTGCAGCGATACTTGCGATCCACCTCCTCACGGGGCCGCTCCCCTTTGCCCTTATCGTAACCAGGTCCGACCGGACTACACGTCAATCGTTTAGGTGACCGGTGCGAAATTTTGAGATCACGGCAACAAATCAGATTCAGCGGTGGACGAAATGCGGTCTGAAATGCCGAGGAAGGGGCAGTACGTACCGAGAACAGATGAAGAACGTTTTGCCCTTGTTCGGCCCAGGCTTGTTCACAGTGTACTCCTTGGCGGGTTCCTCGTGGACGGTGCATTTGGGTGGCTGTAGGGGCGCCATGAGCTGGGACCAGGCTGCTTTCCTGTCGGAGGACGATCCGGCACCAGAATAGGAGAGCGTGGGCTGAGTCCCAGAGAGCGGGTCCGAGGTGGCGAGTCGAAGTGCGAGCTGGTAGTCAGCTTCAAGGGCGTCCGTCGCAGGATCGCCCTCCGAGAAGGGCAGGGGCGGATCCTCAGATATGCTCAATGCTGTCGGCAACGCTGATTGAGGCTGGCGCTTAGGTTGAGACTGAGCTTGTGCTTGGGACTGGGAGGGCGACGCTAAGAACGCAGTGATGGTGCGTTGTCCAGATCGAGATCCACCTGAGCCTGGGCCGATGCCTTTATCCTGCTTCTGCTTCTTGCTCGGTTTCGACGGGACTGGTGACGGCGGATCCGTCCACCTGCGTTTCAGGGGTGCAACGAGTTTATTTTCGGGGTCGCCAGTGCTCTCCGAGGGCGCAGGCGCAAGCGTTGGGAATCGGGTAGGAGTGGTACCATCAGTAGTGGGAGTCAAGAATGGAGTGGACTCGGAAGCGCCAGAACAGCTTGGATCCTGAGCCTGAGCGAGGTTGGGAAGCGCAGCATCGGCGACCTTGGGCACTGCAGTAAGGGATAAGATAGCCGATGCTTGCGACGTGCACGGAGACGGCGATCCCGGCGGTTGCGAATCGTTCGTTGTATGGCTTGCTGCTGCTGCTATCTTTACCCCCTTGGCGAAAAATGAGGACAATAACGTTTGCTTTCCGGAGAACTCGTCCCAGCGTCGGGCTGCGAGCCGAGGGGGCTCGGTTTTCCAGCCATCTGTGTGCATTACTTGACGTAGCGAGAGCTTTTGGCCGGTAGAGGTGGTGATCTCGTCATGAAGATCGATGAAAATGGGGCAGTGGTCAGAGCCCTTGACGGAAGGTTGGATATCACCATGTTTGATCCAGGGCAGCATTCCCGGTGTGACGAGGACGTAATCTACGCGAGTCCCATAATTCGTGTCTCGAGCAGAAATCTTGGTGTTCCAGCCTATGTGGAAAGAAGAGGAGTGAGATAAAGGGAAAGGAGACCGATGGAGAAGGCGAAGGAGAGGAGAGACGCGCGTCTTACATGTGTACATTCCTTTTCTGCCGGGCCAAAATGAGCGCAGGACATCAGTCATGCATCCGTTTGGAGTAAGCCAGTTGTGGAACCAAGCTCGTGCAGCATGATGATGAAACGTCGCCGCGTTGCTGGCGAGATGGCCGTCACAGTGGTCGAGTGGAGTTGCGCAGATGTTTATGTCACCGACTACGATAACCTCCCGTCCTTCGCTGATAAGTATATTGACGCGTTCTTGGAGCATAAAGTGATAGTTCATCTTGAACGGGAGACGGGCATCAGAGGTTTCGTTAGGGCAATAAACGTTGATAAGGACGAAAAGGCCAAAATCAAGCACGAGGGCTCTGCCTTCCGCATCGAGAGCAGAGAGATCGGAGGGTGTGTTGTTCTGGTCATCTGGCATGAGATGGATCTCGCGAGCAGCGGGATATGAATGTGATATGCGTTCGTCCACGGTCAGCGGCAATTTTGGCTGGAGAGACCCTGAGAGACCCTCTTCTGCTTTGCAGGGCGTGACTTCCGTGTAGACAGCGACGCCGCTGTAGCCACCTCTGGCGGACGGAAAGGAGAAGAAGGCGTGGAACGGGTCGGGGACGGCGAGACTTGTGTCGAGGGCGGCGCGAGAGGACTTGAGCTCTGGGGACGGGGGGATGACTGGGGTGCGGCGGAAGGACGAGAAGGGGCGCACCTTGGAAGCAGATGATGTCTGCGTGGAGGCGAAGAAGGAGGTCGCGAAAGGAGCGGACGGTGTTCCAGCTGGCGGAGGATGTGAGCGCGGCGGCACTGGGCGGGAGAGGATGCGCACGGATGGTACTGGGGGAGGGTGCGGATGCCGTTCTGCAGGACCAGGACCGCGGTCGTAAGGACGTCGACGTCGCAGACACGCATTGGAAGACGCACAATGTTCCATGACAGGATGCGCATAATATGGATGGTCGAGAAGGAGCACTGCACCAAGTCTATCACGGCCGCTGCAGGGGCTTCGCAACACGCTGCAGCTGCACGTCCGCCACGCCAGCCACGCCAGCCCCCTATCGCTTGTGTTATGTATTCCGCACACGGGCATGCACCGAGATAGATTTTAATCAGCTATTCTGACCAGCCTCCACTCAGGGTCGCTATCTCGCCGCAAGGCTGGCCCTCACCCTCTTCGCTGCCTGCTCCGCTTCTCGTACGCGCAGACCCAGGAATGAATCTCGCGTTGCGTTGCGGTCCTCTCCGCGAGCAGCATGGCCAGAACTCTCTTTCCATGTCACCGTCTAAAACTCCTTCCTTTGCCTTTCCGTGTCCCCGCCTTATAGCTCCATCCGTCCTCCCTCCGTTCTGCAGATTCGCCCGGGCTCCATATGCTGCGAGGTACGGTCCAAGTCGTCCCGCGGTCTCGGTCTCGCTCGCGAGGAGCTCAAGCCAAGCCAATAGCCACCGCTCATGTCGCCCGGCCCTTTCCTGAAGGCAGCACAAGCATGCCGAGCATCCACAGCCCGTATGCTCGCATGGAGTCCAGTGATCCTTTGAAGCGCAAGCAGACGATCCTCAGCTTGATAGACATCCTTTCCGAGTTGAGCAACGACAGCGCGTTCGACGCTGGTTTGTTGTCTTGTCCGAATCTCCGTCTCGCGCGCTCAGCGGCTCCCCAGATGTCTCCTCGCCCCCCATGTCAGAAGAGGACCTGCGTCAGTCGCAGTGGTGTCTACAGTGCACAACGTGCCTGACGTGTTCCTTGTAGCAACCTCGCTCGATGAGAAACTATCGAATGCTGGTGCTGACCAGTTCTTGCGGTTCGAAAAGTACGTTCTCCAGCTGCATGCCATACACATGTCACCAACTGGCCTCCAAGGCGGATAGAGCACCTCGATAAAGAGGTATGTCATCTCCCTCCTTCATCTTCTGTCCCTCATTCATACCCAGCTGCGCGGTTTCGCAAATGCTGCCCGTCAGCTCGGCAGCTCTGTTGGCATTCTCTCGTCCGCCTTCAAGTTACGCGAACGGTTGACAAAGATTTTGTTTTTGTTCCGAGAGAATGCTGCCAATCTTTATCCTCGCAAAATTGCACGGCAACCCCGCGAGGCTCTTCCCAACCCGAATTTCATGCACCGACAGCGACGGGGCCCTTGGCGTGGCCATCATCCTCCACCCCTTGTGAAGCTCATTTTGGAAGACAATCTCGAGCCTGATACACTTCCAGCCCAGTTTGAGAGTTTTGCAAAGGACGTCGTAACCTTTCTCAATTGTCTCAATGAGTTTCCAGAGTTCACCGATGAAGCTGTCAATCAGTCCATGCGAGGGTTCGAGGGTGACTTGAAAGTATGTCATGTTTCGTTTAGTTCACTCATGTAACTTTTACACTTGTCCCTAGTATTGGGCCTCGTGTCTGGCTGAGTACAAGAGTCAGCGCTGGCATATGATCTTCTTCCTGCCCTTCGATACTCACACAATTTGTTTACTCAGATCAGTTTCGCTCACCAGCCGTGCAGCGCTACGTACACGACCTCACTACAGAGATCGGCGACCACATTGACAACATTACCGGAACACTGTCCATGTTCATCGAGATCGGTGAGTGTGGAGGCGTTATGGGAATGCAGTGCACTGATATGCAATGCAGGTGTTCCAACGATCAGGTTCCATCAGCAACATGCTGCGTCGAATCTATTGAATCTTTCGACTGTAGCGACATTCTTCTCAGCCGTGACCGCGACTACTTTGCAGTTTTCGTACGGTTCCACTGGCAATGTGTTGGCGGATTCCGTCAACGCTTTCTGGTTTTCATCGTTGGTCTTCAGTATTGCAGCTGCAGTAAACAGTCTCCTGGGATTAACTTGGAAGCAGGCTATGTAGTAAGTTCTTCTCTCGCTTCTGAGCTCCATCCAATCGACTGATTGTCATCATTCAGTCGCTCTCCTGGGCATAGGGTTCCGTGGTGGGTCCTGATATGGATCAAACGGTCCCCGCTGGTTTTTCTAGTGATGTCTGTCGCCTGCTTCTCCGCTGGGCTCATGCTTTTCACATATTCATCTGGACAGGTACGCACACCTGCTCCAATGTCGTCCGGCAACATGTGCTTAGGTGTTTTCATCAGGGACGTGTGACCTCAACGATAATTACCGTTCTAACGGCGAGTCTGCCTACTTCATTCCTTCGCAGTCGGTTTCTTACTCCTTATCATAGGCTGTTACATCCTTTGGACTTGCTGCTGTCTCTGCCTGGTTTGCATCAGAACGATGGATATTTGTTCAGCACAAAGGACAAAAGTGGCTTGAGGAAGTGATTACTGAAGCGACCAATCGCATGGCGAATACTCGTATTGTGCGAGCTAGCCGGATCTCCCTGCACTGGTGCAGCATGCGTATCGCTGTTGCCCAAGGATACTTCAGACATCTCACAAATTGGATGACCAAGCCCAGACAGCCTAAGGAGTTACTCCCAATCGCAGAGCCAGCTCAGCCTCGCCCTCGTGTCCGTGCTCCTCCTCGAACTCAGATTTATCATCAGGAGCCTGTTACTGTTTCACCTAAACGTGAGGCTGCGCTCTCAGTTTGCTCAGTCACCACCGAGAACCCAGCGTCCTCCACTGAAGGACGAACAGATGAGAGTACGGAAACACGTCATTCTGACGCTCGTCAGCGGTTTGTGAACGCGATTCGCTCTGTAATCATGCTTCAGGCGACTGCTCGACCAATGTCCCCACGCAGAAATTCGTCGTTCGATACTCCGATCGCTCCCACATCTGCGGGCATGGCCATGTCGCCAGGTCGATTCCCGGATCCTGGAATGTCGTTGCGTGGAGTACGGGTGACCGGTGCAATTGACAAGTTGAAGGCATTAGGTACGTCACAAGAGATGGCTGCGCACCAGGCTCTCGTCCGCCACCTCCAATTCTCTCCGAATGGACGATACTTGGCGACTTCGAGGTGAGGTTTACATTGCCTCCAGTTCTCGGCGTTCTGACAATGTACACAGTTGGGACAGGACTTCGGTAATATTCCGCGTAGGGGTGAGTTTCACCATGTCATGTGTGGCCTTGTGACTGATCCAGCGCTTAGGAAAGTTTCACCACCCACCGCATACTCGTGCACGTTCGAGGATTCATCGGCCAAGTCGCGTGGTAGGTACCAGTTTTCTGCTGACGTTGCCGTGTGTCTCAGGCTTATCGATTAGGTCTCCAAATGGCAGAGTACTCCTCACTCGTCTCACGCGCGCGGTCAAGGTGTGGTCAGAAGTAAGATCATTCACCGCCCCGATTGACAGACATGATATCCTCACAAATTGAATAGGATGGTGTTTGTAAGAAAACGATAGATCGCCAAAATACGGTTCAGTCTATCATATGGCTTCCCACCGGTGATGGTAGAACGTTTACTGCTGAAGGATTAGCCAAGTATTGACAACCGAGAATAGGCTTCTTATCCGTCGAGGGCAGTGACGTTGTGAAGCTGGTACGTGTCCTCGGTTAAACGGAGCGTGCGTGCTTGTTAACGTAGTCGGTCCTTGTTACGTCCTCAGGATCTCCACGGGAAAGTTTTGGACACTTACCACCTCGGACAAGTCCGGCTGACCAACGTGGCTGTGACGCCGGACTGTTCACGATTGGTTGGCGTGGGGCCCTCGATAACGTCGCCGTCTGGCCCCCAACCCAGCCGCCATGCTAGAGTTGAGAAGCGCATTATTGGTACGCATGCATCCGATGCTTTGGATGTTACACGATTAATCCTGGATTCTGCCAGTGTATAATATGCTAACGAGAACGAGGGAAAGGTCGGTGCTATGGCTACCGATTGTTATCGGTGTTTAATATCTCCAAAGCCAGACGCCGTTTGCCAACGATGTCCGCGATATCGCGATGGCAAGAAAAACTCCTGCTGTCCTCATATCGCCTGAGAAAGTAAGCAGTCGTGGACTAGACGGGCACGCACACTAACTCCATTTGGTCTCCAGGCTGCTCCTCAATTGTGGAAGGTCGAAATCGTGCGAGACAGAGATCGCGCCGAGTACGCGCAGACATCTCGACTAAACTTGAAGCACATGTTTGTTCTCAAGGGCGCCATCGATATCGCGGGTCCATGTCATTTCGGCGGTAAAGATGATCAGTTCGTGCTCTGTGCTGGGAAAGGCTGGTATCCTTCCCATGCTCGCTGGCAATGCCTGTTGATTGTTGTCTATTTCAGTGGGCGATATACATATCTGGGACCGAGAGACAGCAGCTCTCCTGCACTGCATACGACCTCAGAACGTCCCTGGCGTCGGAGATTTGACGTGCATTGGCTGGAATTATGCAACAGACGATCCGATGATGTTTGCCACGGGAAGCCACGATGGCACAGTACGTATTTACTCGACGGCGCCGTTGGACGGGCGATCAGACGATGAGTCGTATCTGGACAGACACACGGAGGGCGATAGGGCGACGAATTACTCTATTGGCTCCGGTGGTTAAACCCTCGTTTACTCGCACTCCTTCATCTCCTTTCTTCATTCCGACTATATGGGTCTATTGGTATTTATGGGGGTCGAGTGACGGTAGACTTGGAGTTTCTCTTTTATTTATGCACGCTGACTTGCAGGTCTCGCTGGGTCTGGTATAGAATGGTAAATATATAGAAGTGCATGCACGACTACTTGTGATTTACGGCGGTTTCTTGATGATAGATTTTTTGTTCTCTCCTGGCACCTGCGCACGCTCGGGCTCGGATCCTCTCCTTTCCCCTTCTCTCAACGTGTCCTCTGCAACCCCTGCCGGGAATGTAATTTCCTGGGCGAATGTAAGCAAGCCACAGCGAGCTAGTTGTATGACCCAGATCGTACGGGAAACGACGACTCCATGCAATAAAACACATGGGAGACTACGCAGAAGCCGCAGTCACTGCAGACGCAGCGGGGGCAGTGGCAGACATCCATGTGCTCGTCGTGGACAAAGGCCGCTTCCCCTCTCTGCCCAGCCCAGCAGCACGTTCGGATTCCTCGATGGTATACACGGGCTCCTTGAGTGCGCGACAACGCTTTTTGTGTACTTTACTCCTCCAATGCGAGCGTAGCGCGGCGTCTGTCTCGTAGTACCTGGAATGTGGGAGAAGAGCCGGATGAGCGGAAGTGGGCGGGGGGTAGAGGCAGACCGGAGGGGACGACGGGTGACGGACGGAAAGACGTACTTGGCGCATTCAACGCAGTAGTGCTGCGCCAGACCCGGCTTGTCGAAATCGAGCGGCTGCGCCTCCAGTGCGGCACGGTTCTACCACGGGAATGGGCGGTGGGGGATAAAGAAATCAGCGCGTCAGTCGACTGACCACCACCGTCAACGGACGGCCGTAAAATAAGGACGCGGAGGCACGTCCTGGACTAGTTCCTAGGGGATCTAAAATGCGCTGCGCAACAAAGAGAAGGCGCGGGGGCGCACTGGACTTGGGATCGAAATACTTACTTTTGGACCGAGGTCGATCAGCTGTATCTGATCAAGATCTTTTGTGCGGGCCTGACAAGCAGGTCGTATTCAGGAGGCTTTGGGGGCTTAGCAGCACATACCCTTGTGCGAGAGGCCCGGTGGATGTCGCGCTGCGCTTTGTGAGTCCTGGAGCGTCGTAGACGGCCCATTTGAAGCTGGCGGAGAAGTTGGAAAGGCGGAGGACTTGGCCACTGCGCCGATGGGGAGGAAGCTGTGAGCAGTCTCGTGGGGTGACGTAATCAAGGTTGTTATGAATTAGCCCAGTGCCTTCAAAGTGTAAAACAAGTATTACTACACAGCGTACAAAGCGCAAAGATACACCCCTCAAGTTTTCGCCATTGCTTGATTCCTGCACGCAGACGAACAGAAATAGTCTGAGGTACTCTGTGGATGTCGTCTGCACATGATGCAGGCTGCTTCTAATCCCAGAGTGACCGCTTCTCTGTAGAAATGAGTGGTTCGTGTTGTCGAACCAAGGGATTGACACTCACTCTCGGTGCTTCATTGAACAGTAATTTGCCTTCACGCCGTTCGCATCGACGTGAGACGGTTTCCCGCACCTTGGAATTGCACATGTACCAGGGATTCTTGGTATACCACCAGGTTTACCACCTCTCGATGTATTTTTTGCAGCTGATCGAGGTACAACCTCTCCCCGCCCACTTGGTTCTTCTTCTAAGTCGGATTCCGAGTTCGATGGATAGGCATCCAGATCAGTGGAAACATCACCATCTTCTTCTTCCTCGACCTCTTCGTCTTCTTCAGTGGAGTCGCCTGGTGCTGGCCATCAATTATAATTCGTCACGGGGGAATCATCACTTCGTCACCTTGAGGCGCAGCAGCCTTTGCTCGAGGTGTCTTGGGGGCTTTCGGGGGTAGGCGAGCCGGAACATTGTGGGAAGGCACGCTAGGTACCTGCGCCGTCTTCTGCTTTGTCATCGACACCCCCCGTACCACAGGTGGCTTCGTTTGTGCAGGTCCGGCAAGGGCCGCGCACGACTTGCCGCAATAGTCAAAGTTATTGAACTTGGGCTTCTTAAGACAATACTACAGATCGACGTCCATCGAAGGTGAGTGGCATTGGATCGCCATTGATCGACATCGACAATGCTGTGACTCACAACGCATGGTTGGGCCGCTTTCTGCGGGGCAGTGGCTCCTTTCTGGCTACCAGCGTTCCCTGGACCCGCTTTTGTCTGGGGCTGCGATTGTTTCCGCCGCGCAGGTTTCGCAGCTGCTAGTGTGGCACATGTCTTGCCGCAGAACTTGTGAGTGCCGAATTTCGGCCTCTTATAACAATTCTGGACAAATACGGTTGGATCCAGGTCACGGTATAGCAAAGGATGTCATGGCGTACCTCACACAAACCCGGAGTCATCGCAATAGCACTGACCAACAACAACGAGAATGCTGGCCTTTTGTGTTATAAGGGTGGGCGGACCCAGAACAGACGGCGCATAGTGGAGACCTACTGCCTCGTGTTCGCCACGTTGGGGGCACGAGAGCTCTGTAGCACGATGAACATGCAACACACACATGGCTTCGTAGGTTCTCCGATGATATCTCTATCGATGCGCTCCCGGTTCGCGATAAGACTGGACAGGGGCTCGCACTTCGAGACTCCCGCTACCTCCACGCAATCAGCCGTCCCATCTGTATCTATGCTTGCTGATGGTGGCAAGATTTGAAATGCGCATGAAGCTCCATGCATTTGATTTTGTGCAGGGTGTCTTCTTACACATTGCATCCTCGATGTTGATCTGGTTTTCCTGTCGGTTAGCATTTCCCGTTTATCGTGTGCTGGTTCTTTCAGCTGGCAGTGCACAACGAGGCACTTGACGCTCGTTATCGATGAGTCGGTACCCGAAGTGGTGCCTTCATATTCATCACCAACTGTGCACAGGTTTACAATAAATACGCAGGTTCTAACTTTGCGATTGCAACGTGTAGAGGGTTGTGGTCCATCCTCATGTGCCTTTAGTGTACATGACAATGAATCTCGGGGTAATCGTTCCCGAATCCCGCACCACGACTCGGTCGCCCATCAGAATCTATCCATTCCATCAGAAAACGGAGGTCATTGATGGGAGATGACGGACCGAATTATTTTTGCTTGGATGTTGTGGTAGGACGACGTCGCAAGCAATCACGACTCGATAAGGTGAACTCAAGCATGAAGTAGCAAAACGGTCGGCTGCGGAGGGATCCAAGGAAGAATACAGGCCATCTCCATGCCTCAAAGCATGGACAAGATTAAGTGCCTGAAGGTGCCACTGAGTGATAATACATTGAACTGACCTTCCTTTGTTGCAAGGAGACCCAAATGCGACACGTTCGAAGGCGGACTTTACTATATTGCAGATCCCGCAGGAACGCCAGTCACATAGTACCGTGCCCTTTGTGCCCATATCGCAAATGCACTGAGAGGCGTGAAATGTGCGTAATAACCGAGCGCGGCCACCGGAGTCTAGACTCTGTCTGCAGGCAGACTTTCAGCAGACAGGAAATGGTAGTCGACACTCGCGCTTACCGAAATGTTTCCTTGTTGACGACGACATCAGATGGGTATGATATCTCGAACAACTTCTCGATGATTGGTAGTGTTCCGGTCTTCCATCTGTCTTTCCACTCTCGTTCGACTGATCAGGACGATGAGTGTCGACTCGATCGGGAGAACATCATACTCGCATTCTCTCCAAACAGTGCCGGAGCGTTTGATATTCCACATTCGGAGTTCCTTCGGGGGCGTATTCGCGCATCCGCTGCACATCGGCCCATTGCTCTGCGGCAGGGCGTGGCATCGAGTACATCCTGGCAGGACACCGGAAGTAACGGCCAACCTGGTACCAATAAGCCTACACAGCTCTAACGTACAATTGACCCAGGCACACACTTGGCATGATCAGACGAGCAAAATCCACGGAACGACGGGTCTTCTGGTTTCTTACACCCATTAATGACGCAGCCTGCTGGAGAGTTGACGCTTGGACCATTCGCGGCAGACCGTGCGCAGGTCTTTCCGCAATACGAATGAGTGACGCCCGTAGCGTCGGTATACCTTGGTTTAGTGGCGCAAACCTATCCGTTTCGGTATTTCCGTAGACGAGGATGAGCACGCGCACTGACTGAACTCACCTGGCAAAGATTGGTGGGCATAGTGCTGGGGTGGCCTGCAGGTCATGGACGGACTATGTATACCTCTGCGTGTGCTGGCACGTGGGTATCGCACTGCTGCGAGTTGCAACGAGAACGGGCACGATGCAGCGCGCGCTGAGTACGCCGTTTGGCAATGCAACGTGGAGTCGGTGCTGGCACTGAATCGTCGTATAAAGTCCAGGGTAACATGTCAGTCACATAGATCCTGAAGAATGCCAGCGTCTGCGTCCCAAAGACGCCTGCCCGCACCCGACCAGACTCCCCCCGGGACCGGGAATGATTCTCACAGCCAGACATACGCGATCGACATCGTCCAGACGCTGCGCGTCACGTCCAACGAGCCACTGACGCGTCGCAGGATCGACGCGGTCAAGAAGTCGCTGGGGAAGCTCCGAGGAACGGGCGATCGGGGGTGTGTGTCGGATGACAACCTGGGAGGCGGGCTCAGGGTCGTCCAGACGGCTTTCGAAGCTGTCGCTGGCAAGGGGAGCGGCGCGAAGCCATCCTCCGGCCCGCGTCCTCACTCTGCGTCGCCAGGCGGAGTCTCCGCGAACCAGAAGAAGATCCATCAGCAACCCCAGCGCATTCTGTTCTACCACGCCCAAGACCCGTACTATGGATTCACCAATTTCTCGCCCGACCCGGTCGAATACCGGGGGAAACGCTACCCCACGAGCGAGCACCTATTTCAGTCACTCAAGGTAAGCTCGCTGCACACCGATCACCCGACATCGGCAGTCACAAGGTCAGGGGTGGGCGGAGGGACTCGACATACTTCTGTCAAGCCCGTCTGCACCTTTTGCTTTTCCCGGGGATGAGCGCAACGTCGATTTCTTACCGCAGAGACGATCTCACGTCCTCCATCTGCAGTTCCTCGATCACCGGCCGGAGCTGGCGGAACACATCCGGACGTGCTCCCCACGTCCGCGCGTCGTCTTTGACGAGACCCACAGGTTTAACCCGGAGGTCCGGCCCGACTGGCTCCGCGTCAGAATTGACATGGTGCATTACCTTTCTTGCGCTGTCCGCTTGCGAGCAGCACTTGAGTGGTGATTGATGGAAACCACAGATGGACACGGTGCTCTGGCACAAGTTCACGCAGAACGAACATTTGAAACGGGAACTTCTCTCGACGGGGGATGCTGAACTTGTCGAGGTAAGCGGTCGATTTCTACGTCCCCCCCAAGATACTCACTTTCGGCGGCGGTCACCAGGACTCGGACAAGGACGCGTTCTGGGGCGTAGGGCCTGACGGAAAGGGGGAGAACCAGTTGGGGAAGGCACTCCAAAGGCTGAGATCAAAGTTGCGGGATGACATTTCTACGAAAGCTTCCCAACAGCGATAGGCTTCACTGCTCGCTCTATCGTACTTCAGTGGATTGCATGGAAATACTGAACGATGAATTATCGTGGTTGCAAAAAATAAGAAGACGTGGATCGATGAAGGATCAGTTGAATATTGTGCGGAGAAAAGCAGTAGCGCCCCCTTAGATCCCCGGGGAAAACCCCACCCTAGCGGTCCCTTACACGATGCCTACGAAACTATTTCCGCAGAAAAGACAACGCTGAACTGCTTCTAAAAGTTCCTTCACAATCCAGCTACGTGCAGCGACAGGCAGCCAGCTTTCATCCACAGCCAAACTCTGAGACACAGGTAGAAGCGCTTTACGATTGCAACCAACGCAAGTTCGGACCATCGAAGTTGATAAAATGAAAGAAGTCACTGAACAACGAGCTGTGAACGCGTTTGGGAAGAAGACTTTTGTGCACAAAAAAACTGATTCACCCCAAGAATGGCCGCTTGGACACGTCGCCCGTGTGATGTCCTCTAGTGGGACTTCGGTGTGGCAGGCAGGGCACAGTTCATGCAACCCAGCTATCGACGGATCGATCGCCATCGCCGCATTCACCATGCCTGACAGCGCCTCGGCTTCGCTAGATAGATCCAGTGGAGATCCTGCGAGCCGCGATTGCACGACCACTCGTAGGACGAATGGAATATCAGATGCTGCGCCATCACATACGAATGAAGCAGTCATTTTTTTCAAGTTTAACATAGGAGAAGACCTACGAGTGAGTGCTGTGAGAATGGCTGTGAAATGGCGGACCAAAATGCGTAGAACCCGATGGGAGATGCTAGTCAGCTGACGGTGGGCAACTTGCCCGCAATCCAGGCGCAATTGTTGGTCCTTGCACAATCTCTGCGACCGTAGCGAAAATGATTAGGTGGGTAATCGGTGTCAAAAACGCCACCTACCCAACACATATCGGCGACAGATAATCTCATCCGCAACGAAAGAAGACCATTCCACCCGAAGAGATGTGTAGCCAAGCTCTTTCGAAGTTGGAGCCGGAGTTCTGTTCCTAGTCCTTGCGATGACACTGGTACAGACACAGCAGGGGAGTCATCCTGTGGACTTTCATCCAATACTTCCAGCAGCCGAGGGCATATTTCCGCGAAATGTCCCGTATTACATAGATGTAAGAGGAGGGATCGAAGCTGATGCAGCGGTGTGCTTCTGGTCGCTGTATACGACATAAGGATCAGCGTGGCCGCAGAAGGGACGTCAAGGCTGTAATTACCGCAGTCAAACTGAACCAGTGTTTCATGGGCAGCCCTCAAAATAGTGGCGGAATCAAGCGGCCAGAATGGTGCAGTGAGAAGCACGCACTCGTGTCTCGCTTCGTGTTTGTAGCTAAAATCGGAGGGTCTTGATAACCTGTAATTGAGTAATTAGTTGCAGCCTGACGTGGGAGACAGGCAGGTACACACTCATAGATCCAGGTCAGAGCGGAATGAGAGTCATAAGAGACTAGGCCGCTGATTCGGTTTACATCCATGTACTCGATGCCTGTTGGAGTTACCTGGGCAAAAAACGCACGAGATGCCTGTGAGAGTGCTTCTGATGTAAGTTGGTCATCCGATGATGTGGGATTCCAGGATGGCTCCATTGAGATGTTATGAATGGCGTGGAGGGATCCGTCCAGAAGCGCCACGAGAAGCACGTCTCTTTCCTTCACGTAGGAAAAGCCCGAGACAGATGAAAACGCGGAGGCTCCCATCGATAATTTCTGCGTCTGGATGGCAAGCGCACGGCCGCCATGCCATTGTGAAAGAGGCGAGGGCCAAGACCACAGATGAATCACGCCTGGCTTAGAATAAGCAAGAATCGGCTGAGGCAACAGCAATGGTTATCGAGTTATCTTTCCGTCAAATGAAATTCTTACGTTTCTGCCGGGCACAGCGACCCATTCGAGAGCGGTGACGGCGCGTTTGTCGGAGGAACAGACAACGTCAGTTGTTTGTTCAAATCCGCTGTCCAATTCATGCGTAGTGACAAAGCCTTGGCCTCCCCGTAACAGAAGTTCCTGCGAAATATATATGAGGCGAACGCCTCCGTCTCCCATGGCGCATGTCAACATACACCTGCCTGCAGAACACCAAGATCAATAATTATTCAGTAGGATAGCAGAAGCATACACATTTTCCATCGCCGTGTTCCAGCCAAGCCGACCAAGCAATGTGGGTTATCCAACTCTCGCAAATCTTCACTTCACCGATGAGGGAAACCGCTCCTTCTGAATTATCACCACCGCGTTCGAACCTGGATAAGTTCAGTCATGGGCAGTAGATTGGCATTTACGCGTACCTGAATAATTTCACCGATCCTGCCCGGGTCCCAAAAGCGAGAAGAGACGCCTCAACCAACGGAGCAGGATAAATTCCCCAGCGCGGCTGGCCTGACCATGCAATGCCTAGGAACCTGACAGTCAGGAACGACCTTAATTTACGAGCGCCACGACACACTCATAACCTGGATTCCCAGTATCCACGATGTCTCATCAATATCCGGGGTTGGTCGTGGAAGGTCTAAGAGGTAGGCAGTTACATCTTGGATCTAGCGAGAATCAATCATAGATTTCCATGTCGACGAGATGACACTACATTTGACCATTCGCCTTTCAGATGGTTTTTTCCGGCGGCCCATACGGAAACCTCCATATTAGAGTTCAAGACCGCGACGACGCACCTTCTGAACATCAAAAAATGAGGTGTGCACGATAAAGAGCTATTACCGTCCGCGAGACGTCAGCCCGCTTGGGGAGCATGCCACAGCACGAACAGAGACATCG
Organism: Phylloboletellus chloephorus; assembly: GCA_038091355.1. NCBI lineage: Eukaryota > Fungi > Basidiomycota > Agaricomycetes > Boletales > Boletaceae > Phylloboletellus > Phylloboletellus chloephorus. Next base: position 1,636 of record JBBPOI010000122.1, on the reverse strand, counting down.
AGCGACCCCAAGCTAAGGGAACACCATCCTTGAAAAGAATGAGTAGGGAGACGAGGACAAAGGGGGTGCATAACCTTGGTTTATGTTGGGCCATGAGTAGGTTTGTCCGCGCATAGTTTCGATCATCGTTCGATACCATCCAAGCGGGCAATCGCTCTCCTCGTCGCCGATGGGTAACTTGATGTCTGCAGGCGTGCTAAAGTTGATCCCGGGGTCCGGGGTCTGTACGCACTTGACATGATTGGCTTCGTAGGCGAAAAGGAGCACACACCAAAATATGAACAGCGGATTTTGTGACGAGGCAGAGTTGTCCATCGTCCGACCATTGGAGGCATCTCACGGATGGGTGAGTGATGACTGTTGGGATGCTGAGCGAGGTGTACACTGGTCTTTGGGACATAGTGGAGGGACTAGCTGTATATCTGGCACACCTATCAACAAAAATGACAAAAATGACACTAAGTCTGCAATGAGCTAGAAGTCGCCTTGCATACTATTGTTGTGGAGTTGCAAAATGGGATCTGTATGAAACAAATTATTAGATTGATGTGGAGGATTTGCAATGACAAATATGACATACTCCGGAAGTTTCTCCGGAACTCCGGAGCTCCGGAGCCCCAAATAGAAGCTCCCAACTCCGGAGTTCTATCCGCTTCCACGGTAAAACATTACCGCTCGGTAATGTCGCTTGCACACACCTCACCTCACTCCACAACTTTTTCCCCTTTAACACTTATTGAGGTACGAGTGTGCCTTTACTGCATACTATATAAACTCTTCTCTTCACCCACAAACACCTCAGTTGTTTCAGCAGCTGAGGTGAGTTGTTCATTACTTAGTATTTACTCCTAGATTGATGTACTGTAGCTCCAGTCAACTCTAGTCCTACTAGCTCTGCTTGATCTGGACCTCTGGAACTTTGACAGGTTATGAGCCCCATTGGTGTAAGCTCATTCAACAACTCAACACTTGTGCTTCCCTTGTTGCGACTTGCAAACAAAGCTAACCCTATGAGTTAGACTAGTGGCAAGGAGTTGTCTTCCTAAGCCAAAAGCCCAATCTACAGTGGCTCAAAAAAGTGTCCCAATGTTTAGCGATTTTGGAAAGACTTGATATTTGCAAGAGAACCAGAAGGAGTTAGCTCTAGCTCTTGCAGGGTCATCAATAGCACTAACCCTTGTCTTGAAAGTGAGCCCTTAGTTATGTGACTTGGTTGCCATGGGATTGAGATATAAACCATTTCAAAATGTCATGTCATTGGGACACTTTTTTGAGCATGATGTTATCAGTCATTATTTAGTAAGTAACATAAGGTTCTGATAGATGCTGTGTGTGGCGACCCTAGAATCTAAGAAAGACCCTGGGAGCTCACACTATACCTCAACAAGCGAAAATACTAAGATCGAACCAAGAAGTAGGCGTTAACCCACAAGAACTTGACTAGAGTTCTTGGGGTGCTTTCATTCATCCTTATATACTATAGCTACATGGTCCGTGCACATGTGTGCAGCATATTACTAATACTATGTTGAAGCAGGCTATTGTATGCGTAGGGAAAGCGGTGGCTTACCTGGTTACTGTTACAAGTCCTAAGACAAGTTCCACAGGGACTCCACTACTTACACTAAAGGGGCGT
>JBBPOI010000121.1:0-27630 GCA_038091355.1 Phylloboletellus chloephorus | reverse complement strand
CCCCCTCCTTCATGAAGCCCCCTCCCTCCTGGCCGTGGCTCCCGCTCACCGAATCCTACGAGTCACAGCAAAACATCATCTCCCATCCCCTCTGGAAACGCAATCTTCCGGCCCCCACCAACGTGATCGACCGGACATATACCGTCTCTACCGCCTTCCCTCGCCCTGCAGTCAGCCCCGAGCGCTCACAGCTACCCCCACAATCTCCCTCTTGTAGACCCCTTCCTTCCTCTCCCACCAACCCAGTCCGCCATCCATCCATCCACCAGCGCATCCCTGTTTCTTTGGAAGACGACCACTACATATCTTCTCCCTCCGACGTTTCCTCGCTTTCGCACCTTGCCATGTACGAGCCAATGACGTTCGCTGATCCCATGCAGGCACCAGAGCCCAAGAACGACCCTGTATATGCAAGGAACCCTCGTACCCCGAGCCCTCAGTACGGAATCAGAGATTTGCCCACTCGTTCCAGGATGGCTATCGCAACTCGCGACGACATTGTCTCCGTACGCTCCGCTACACTCCCTCAGCCCCCCACCTCGAGCCCGAGCATCCCACAAGGACAACGTGCACGCGTGGCTGCTAGTCCATGCGCTCCGTTCTCTAATCGTAGCCCTGCTCCGGGTCCAACTACCGCAGAGCATCAGTCTCTCACTCTCCGCTTCGCCTCAATGGGCTTATCAGAGGAACGCGAACGAGAGTCCGAGTCCCAAACTCAGCGGGAACTCACAAGTCCCACCCGTCCTCAGAGTCCCACTCGACCCGCCCGTGGCCCTGCCAGCCCTGTGCGCCAACAACAGGGGTGGCCTGCGAACGTCCCTCCCCTTCCACGCACACCAGGAAACACCAGTCAGCCTTTCATCGGTACTACCGATGTTCCGAGTAAGGTTTCTCCCCACCATGGGTACACCATATCATCTCATGCATGCCTCTTAATCAGCATCGCAGAACCAGTCATTCAAACCAAACGGGACCCATTCACCATACCCAGCACCATCGAGCCCAACGCAACCAGCGCGGCCCTGCTCGTCATTTCCGAATCCGAACTCCGCGTTTGAGAGGCAGTCCTCCGCGCAGCCGTCACCTCAGCAGCAACACCAACCTCCGTCGCAGCAGATCTCGCAGCTGAGCGAACGCCAGCTTCAAAAGCAACGCGCAAGGGGTGCCGATATTGATCTGGATGATGCGCCACCGCCTTCCTTGCGTCGATCGACTTCACCTCTCAGTCAAGGCTTGGCCCGGTCCCCAGCGACTGAGATTACAAGCGATATGCCGCCGAGGAGGCAGTGGACGCCTGGTCAGGATGTCACGTCGCGCGCTGTCAACGCGAGTGGGAACGGCACGAGCAATTCATACGCAGGCTTCCGTGCAGGTTCAGAGTCTCCGATGAGAAGGGGGCAGCCGCTTCCGCAGCCCCAGTCTCGGCCTCCACCTCAAGCGCAGCGGATAGAGGTGCCAAGGGCATCGCTTCCAGATAGACATCATGATGACGATGATGGAGCCAGTATTGTCGTTTCTGGACCAGGAAATACACGTAGCACTTTGGTTTCTGCACCACGCGCACCTACCATCTCGATATCCGAGGCTCACGCGGAGCGTGGAGCACCTACTATCTCAGTGTCTTCCTCTCCGTCCATGGCCTCCTCGCCTCCTCAGATCTCAGTTTCAGATTCGTCTGAGCCACAGAGACGGGGACCGTCACTCGGAAACTTCGGATCTAGATATACGCAGATTCAGGAGTCATTACCTTCTTGTGCCGTGCCCGGCCGTGGCCCTGGATCGAAACGCGGCCTACCCCCCCCACCTCTCTCCTCGGGCCCCGCGCGTGCCAACAGGCTCTCGTGTGGAGGGTGCAACGGTCCTATCGTCGGTCGCATTGTGAGCGCCATGAGACAACGATGGCATCCAAACTGTTTCAGATGCACGCTCTGCAACGAACTCTTGGAGCACGTGAGTAGCTATGAAAACGAAGGGAGGGCATATTGTCATCTGGACTATCACGAGGTCTGTTTCGTGCCTATCGTGGTGGTGAAGATCATCTGACTTTCGCAGACCTTTGCCCCTCGTTGCTTCCACTGCCAGACGGCCATCATCGACGAACGATTCATCACGCTCGACGATCCGGCCCTCGGTAAACGCACCTACCACGAACAACACTTTTTCTGTGCTGAATGCGGCGACCCGTTCCTTTCGCCTACCGGTCCGCTGCCGGCTTCCGTTGCGCGCACGGGGGAGCTGAACGTCACGGGCGACGGCGAGTTCGTGGACGATGACGTTGGCTTCACGGTGTACAAGGGACACCCTTATTGCGAGGTATGCCATGTGAGGCTTCGGATGCCAAAGTGCCAAGCGTGCAAGAAGAGCATCAGGGACGGCGTCCGAGCTGTAGAAGCGTTGGGAGGCAAGTGGTGTTGGGGATGTTTCGTTTGCGAGGTGGGTTCGGGAGACGCTCCCCGCTGTTTCTCGCATTTGGGGCTTCCGTTTCTTTCTTGGCGAAGTGAACTGACGAGGGGACGGTAGGGCTGCAAGAAACCGTTCGAGGATCCGAGCTTTTTCTTGCGGAACGAGAGGCCGTTCTGTGAGTCTTGTTTTAGTCTGATGTTGAGGAACGAGGTTTGAAGTGGACGAGAGTTCGATTGATGGCACGCTCCAGACCTTTTAATGTATGATGACCGTTTCTCGCTGTCATCGGTCGCGTATTTATGTAGACTTTCTTTTCAACTAACTTCGCATGCCTAACCCCTGTCGCATATGAAAAGAATCGAGTAACAAGATCACCATGTAATTTATTCACGCCTTGTCATGTCCTTGTGTAGATGGAGACCTGTTCTAGTGCTCTGGGGATAAGCATCGTCACCATACAGACGGATCATCGCCAAAGTAGTTGCCTGCTAGCGCAGATCGGGTGTCCCACGTGTCAGGCAGCATCCGATGCAACCCGTACCTTTGTATGATCTCCGACACAGCACCCGGATCGCCCTCCGCTTGGTGCAGGAGCTCGAGGTCAGGGAGAGGCGGTAAGTTCTGGAACACGAGGCGGGCCACGCCGACCTGCGAGAGATAATCCGCGACGGGGACCCGCGGCGGGTACTTGCTCTCGTGCTCGACGACGCGCTCGATCGAGCCATGCTCCCTGATGAACTTGAGCGCGCGGGCGGGCCCCACGTTCTTGATGCGCTGCGAGAAGTCGGTGCCGAGCAGGAGCGCAAAGTCGACGTAGCGCGCGCGGTCGAGGCGGAGCGTCGCGCGGACGGCCTCTCCGTGGACGACGACGAGGGGCGACTCGCGCGCGGTGATGCCGCGCAGCATCGGGGCCTCGTACACGAGCACGTCCGTGTCCTCGCTGACGACGTAGTCTGCGTGTCGTTGGAGGACGAGCGCGCACGCGAGCGCCTCGGCCTCGAACGGCCCCGCGGACTCGATGCAGGGGACGCCCATGGCGCGCAGGAGCTCTTTGCACTCCTCGTACGTGTGCGCCGTCGGGGAATTGCTCCTGCGCTGGTACGACCGGGAGATCGCGGTGCTCCGCTCGGCGAGCGTCATAAGCGCTGATTCGATCTCTGGTGGGGAAGTGTCGGGCGTCGCAGGCGCGGCGAGGAGGTGCCAAAATCTCCCTTCGTCTAGCGTCATCTGGAGCTGTTGCTTGGACATGGCGTATTCGATCCTCGCGTCAAGGGCGTCAACGCCGCTCGGCGATGCAGACTGGTCGTGTTCCCGCGCTGGAACCACAGAGCCTTCAAAGGATGAAGGCAAGGATGTCAGCTGCGTGACGCATTGGCTGTATTCGGTGTACAACGAGGAGAGTTCTGACTGAAACGACTCGACAGATTCTGGGGGCGGGTAAAAGGGAGTGGATGCGGGTTGGACTGCGGCGTTCCAGTGGACAGATGGAAGCGATGGAAAAAGATCATCATCGGGGAAGTCGACAGAACCAAATTCTTCGTCGGTGATCCAGAGCGCGGCATCGTCGAGTTGTGGTGACGGTGGATCGGAAGTGGATCTGCTGACGAAATCCAAGACCTCTTGCAAGACATCCGCTCCTGGAAGGAAGGCAGGAAGTTCCTGTGGATAACTGTGGACTGCGTGGGACGTGACACGGGACGATGATTGCGGGGGGGAGGGTGTGGGGTCAGGTACAGCGGGCCGTGATGCGCGCGCAGATCTGCTGGCTGATGTGGCACTCTTGAGGGCGTTGGTGACGCGCTGGCGATCGGGACTCGTCAAGGAACGGTAGTAGGCGAGGAGGCGGATCAACTTGTGAAGTCTACGAAGTCTACCAGCCTCGATGGAGCCGCGGGCTGCGTCTATCTTTCGAGATTCTCTGCGTCGCTGGACCTGTGGATGGTTGAGCGTCATGAAGGGGGAGGAAAAGAAGGGCTCGCCTCGCGGGCCTTGGCTGCGGTGCGGAGCTTGCCATCGAAGACGCAGATGGCACGCACGTCGGACTGCTTCAGCTCTGAGAGTATGCGATGCCAGCCGATGATATGCCTGTGGGTGTGAGGCATGGGAGCAAAGTGGAGGCGTTGTGTGACCAGGGTGCCATCGCTGTATCGCGGTGAGATGAGAGGGGGAAAGAGAGAAAGATGCCCACATGACGACAGTCTTTCCGCGGAGGGACGAGAGGCGGTCGGGGAGTCTGTTGAACACTTGTGGACTGGAGGGGGGAGTTGGTGGAGAGTAGCGTCGACTAGGAACGGACTTGCCAGGTCTTTTGGAGGAACGGGGTGATGCCTAGCACGCCCATTCTACCACTTGCACAGCACGAAACAAGCACAGTTCAATTCTGGGGACAGTACAAACAACCTCTATCCGACAGCATATTCTGCAGATCCTGCTCTGGAACGTCGACGGGATCGTCTGCAATCTCATACCACAACTCGAACTGATTTCCTCGTGGAAGCTGCCTGTATGAGATCACCTTGAAGACGAGGTCGTCGAGCTTGAATACTTTGCCGAAGACCTCGAACGGGTTCCTGAACGACTGGAGTTCTGCGGGAGTGAGCGGTCGAGCGGAGTCCACCAGTGCGTTCAATTGTGGTGCCGGAGGTGGTGGGGGCACGTTCTTCGCGGCGAGACTGGCCATCGTTGATTGATGATACCACAGGAGCTAGGGAGGACTCACTCTAGCTCAGCGTAGCGGGCGTCGACCGCCTTTTGCGTGTTTCTGGGTTGCGCGCCGACCCAGTGAATGACACAAGTGATGACTGAGAAAGAGATGGTCACGATCTTGAGGTGACTGGGTAAATGTAACAGATCAGAGTGGCAGTAGACAAGACGCGTGACCCAACTCGTCCACGGTCGTCGGGATGGGTGGCAGGGAGGCCTCGACGTCGTCTATGTAGGCTCTAGCGCCACAGGGGGGCATAGTCCAAGCGTTGGCCATGTCGCGTCCAGACCAGGATGTTGTTTTGAGGAGGTCTGCGATGGCGGGGCGGGATAGCTTGAAACGCTCGGTGAGGACGAGCCCGTGGACATGGAAGAGTTGAGTGTGTCTGAATCTGGCGCGGGCGCGGGCAATGAACTCGACCGACTGCTCGATGAGTGAACTTGGACAGTTTCGTCGGGAGGGACGAGGTGGGGTTGGACGGGAAGCCATGGCCAAACGTGCATAAGCTTAAACGTTGGTTTGCGCTATGCAGAGAACCGAAGATGACTTGGCCCCGACCCTCGACTGGGATAGTCCCCCCTCAACTGGAGATTGTTTCCCTCAACTGGAGATTGTTTCCCTCAACTGGAGGCAATCCTTTCCTCGACTGAGGGTCATTTGAACTGGAGGCAATCCTGACAACTGGAGATTGTACCAATCCTTTCCTTGGTAGATTGTAGCAATTTGAACACTAGACTTTTTCCAACTCCGCCTGCAGCCACATCCCGCCAACTCAGTGAGCCTGGCTGGTCGCCCAGCATGTCCGTCATGCTCACAAAATTCGAGTCCAAGAGCAACCGTGTAAAGGGTACGTCCTCCTCCTCCCCCCCGTCCTCTTCTCCCCCCCATCCCGTCCAGGTCTCGCATTCCACCCCACCCAGCCCCTCCTCGCCGCTACCCTCCACAACGGCAGCGTACAGCTCTGGAACTACCGCATGGGCGTGTTGGTCGATAGATTCGACGAGCACGAAGGTACTCTATCTCCCTCCTCGCGCCCCGTCCCTCACCTCGCACTCCCAAAGGCCCTGTCCGCGGTGTCGCCATCCATCCCTCCAGGGCCCTCTTGGTCACCGGCGGCGATGACTACAAAATCAAAGTCTGGGGTCAGCCCTTCCCTTCGTCCTCCACCTCTTTCTCACATCCCGCAGACCTCCGTCCTCAGAACCGTCGCTGCCTCTTTACCCTCCACGGCCACCTCGACTACGTCCGCACCGTCCAATTCCACCACGAAATGCCTTGGATCGTGAGTCCCCCTTCTCCTCCTCCTCACGTCCCTTCTCGACCCCCCATCCCAGCTCTCAGCATCCGACGACCAGACCATCCGCGTATGGAACAGCACCTCCCGCAATTGTATCGCCATCCTCACCGGTCACTCACATTATGTCATGTCTGCCCAGTTCCACCCAAAGGACGATCTCATTGTCTCAACCTCCATGGACCAGACCGTCCGCGTCTGGGACATCTCCGGTCTCCGAAAGAGCACCCCCAACTCCGGTCCGAGTAATTTCGAATCTTTCGACACCTTCTCCACCGTAAAGTATGTCCTCGAGGGCCATGATCGAGGCGTCAATTTCGCCGCCTTCCATCCCTCCCTCCCCTTGATCGTTTCCGCCGCAGACGATCGCACCATCAAGATCTGGAGGATGAGCGAAACAAAGGCTTGGGAGGTTGACTCTTGCAGAGGTCACTTCAACAATGTCTCCAATGCCCTCTTCCATCCAAAGCACGAACTCATCGTCTCTTGTGGAGAGGACAAAACTGTTCGCGTATGGGATCTCGCAAAGCGTACCGCCATACAAACTTTCAGGAGGGAACACGACCGTTTCTGGGTCCTTGCCGCGCATCCAAACCTCAACTTGTTTGCTGCAGGTATGATCCCCATCCTCTTCCCACAGACTCTTCTCTCATCCTTTGCCATTTCAGGCCACGACAGTGGTCTCATCGTGTTCAAGCTCGAGCGCGAACGCCCTGCCTTTTCAGTTCATGTCGACTCCTTGTATTACATCCGCGATAAATACGTTCGCGCATACGACTTCAATACTGGCTCAGATATCGGTCATCTCAGCGTCCGCAAATTCGGCAGTCCTTACGTCCCTCCCCGAACGCTCAGCTACAACCCCGCCGAACGCGCCGTCATCACGACCATCTCTTCCGACAATGGCATGTTCGAGTTATCTTCCCTCCCCACCCAGACCAACGGAGAGGTCAAGGACTCGTCCACCGATGGTAAGCGTGGTTCCGGCCACAGCGTGATCTTCGTGGCCAGGAACAGGTTTGCTGCTTTGAATAAGACCACACAGGTAAAAAAATAAAACAAATCATGTGACAGTCAGCTATACGGATGCTCAGACTTTCACTAGCTCATCGAAGTCCGCGATCTGTCAAACTCTGTGGTGAAAGGAATCAAGGCCCCCATCCAAACCAACGAGATATTCTACGGTGGCACCGCATGTCTCATCCTGAGCTCCACGTCGTCGGTTGCACTTTACGATATCCAACAGCAGAAGACTATTGCTGAACTGAATAGTCCGCCTGTCAAGTATGTCGCCTGGAGCTCGGACGGACAACTTGTAGCCCTGATGAGCAAGCACAGTGAGTGCTGACTTCATTCCTCGTTACATCACCGTAGCTTTGATCACGGTAGCCATTACCATTGCCAATAAGAATTTCTCTCAAAGCAGTCTAGTCCATGAAACCATTCGAATCAAATCTGGAGCATGGGACGACGCCAGTGTCTTCATCTACTCTACTCTCAACCACATAAAATACTGCCTTCCTCAGGGGTATGTCTGACCACCCCACGCTCTCACAACCTTGGATGCTAACTTGCGTTGAAGCGACAACGGGGTGATTTGCACGCTCGACAATCCTGTCTATCTCACGCGCATCAAGGGCAAAACTGCGCACTGCTTGGACCGTTCCGCGCGTCCTCGCACGATTACGTTCGATCCTTCAGAGTATCGGTTCAAGCTTGCCTTGCTCCGAAACAACTACGAGGAGATGTTGCATATCATACGGACATCGACGCTCATTGGTCAGAGTATTATCGCATATCTGCAGCAGAAAGGATTCCCTGAGGTACGCATTAATACATTACATTTTGTTTTGGCCTGGTGTTTGACGCCAGTCGTTTCCGTTGCAGATTGCATTGCACTTCGTCCAGGATAAGAATACGAGGTTTGACCTTGCTATCGAATGTGGGAATCTCGACGTAGCGTTGGAGACAGCAAGGGCTATCGACCGACCAGAATGTTGGGAGCGTTTGGCGCAGCAGGCTCTCAAGCAGGGAAATCACAAGGTAACTAGAACGATACTCACCTCATTGTGTCGGGAATTGACCCGTTTCTCTGTTGCAGATCGTTGAGAAGGCTTACCAACAGACGAAGAACTTCGACCGCTTGTCTTTCTTGTATCTGGCTACTGGTAGTACGGATAAACTGTCAAAGATGCAGAAAATTGCGGATGCCAGAGGAGATCCAATGTCACGATTTCACAATGCCTTGTATGCTGGAGACGTGCAGGGGAGAATCGCAGTCCTACGGGATGTGGGTCTTCGTATGCGTCTGTTCTCATCGTGTGCTGGCAGTCTTGGCTGACCCGAGTGGTAGACCCGCTGGCTTACTTGACTGCAAAAACGAACGGATTGGAAGAAGAGGCAGCCGAGATCCTCGAAGCTGCTGGTTTGAGCGAAGCAGATGTCGACGACGTTCCCTCATTTGGTCCGTCAACCCTCAAACCTCCACCCATCATCACTTCCACTGCAAACCTCAACTGGCCGTCGATTTCAATGGGTGAGAGTTTTTGGGATCATGCTCTCGCGAACGGCAACCTGGATGGCAATGGCGACATTTCTTACATCAATGGCATCGACTCCTCCGCTGCCGCTGCTTCGTCTGCACTCGATGATTGGGCGAAGGAAGAGGAGACCCCTGAGATTGGTGCAGATGAGGCTGGATGGGGTCTTGATGCCGAGGTTGCTGATGGCGAGACTCATACGGAGGATGAGTTTGAGGATGCTGTTGATGAGGAAGACGATGCAGTCGCAGGTGCCACCCCTGGTGTGAGTGAGAACGAGCTTTGGGTGCGCAATTCCCCGTTCGCTGCAGATCATGTTGCAGCGGGCTCTTTCGACACCGCCATGCAGGTGAGTCGCTTTGGACAACCGGTGCTTTCAGGCTGTACTCAATGATGCTCAGTTGCTTAATCGGCAATTTGGCGTTGTCAACTTCGCACCCCTCAAACAGTTGTTCCTGTTCGTCTACCGGTCATCGCACGCTTACGTCTCTCCCCTGGCATGTCTACCCCCTCTCCAGGTCCATGTCAGACGCAATCCATCCGAAACTTCCCCTGGGCGCGTCCTCCCTGTTGCTGTGCGATCTTTGTCATCTATCCGAACTGAGCTCTCGGAAGGTTACCGTTTTGTCTCGGGAAACAAGCTCCCTGAAGCTCGGGCTACCTTTTTATCTGTACTACAAACATTACTGTTGGTAGTGGTGTCTTCGGATGCAGAAGCAAAGGAGGTTAGTCGATTCATAACTTTCGGTGACGCTGATTTGACGGGAATCTCAGTGGCGAGACACTGTTATTTCTGCACGAGAATACCTTCTCGGGGTCTCCATCGAGTTGGAGCGACGACGCGTGGTCCAGGACGAGCCGGATAATGTCCGGCGGCAATTGGAGCTCGCTGCGTACTTTACGCACTGCCAACTCCAGCCGCCACATCTGCAGATAGCTTTGCGCAGCGCAATTGGGGCGTTCGCCAAGGCTAATAACCACGCCACTGCTGCCAAGTTCGCGAGACGTCTATTGGAGCTTAACCCGGACCCAAAAATTGTTGCGCAGGTGTGTTTTGTTCGGTTTGAATAGTTCCATGCTCATTTATATCCCATGGACAGGCACGCCAACGGATTGCAGCAGGAGATCGAAACCCCCGGAATGCAGTGGAGATTTCCTACGACGAGTTCACCGAATTTGACATCTGTGCAGCCACGTACACGACGATTTACAAGGGCTCTGCCTCAGTACACTGCCCCTACACGGATGCATCATTCTTGCCCGAATTCAAGGGGAAGCTGGATCCGCTTACAGAGGTCACTGAGATCGGGGCAAGTGCCAGTGGGTTGCCTGCTCCACGGTGAGGTGTACATTAGATCGGGGTGCGGGTAGTATCACTGCGTAAATGATAATGTGCTACATGACCAATCACGTGATTCAGGACCTCAGGGCGCGACTTGATCTCCCTGCTCATTTTCTGATACTTTTCTTCCATCCGCCAGACATGGAGGGCGAAACGGACAACGCGGCGGCCATGGTCATCAGCCTGCTGCAGTCTGAGAGCCCAAAGCCGACCCCACAGGAACCACCTCAGCCGAGTGCGCAGGACCAGACATTGGAAGATATGCTTGCGCAAACCTCGACGGCCCACATACACGCGTTCGCAGCCTCGATGAACCAAAGCGCGCTGAAAGAGGCGAGCAAGACTGAGCAGTTTAGGCAAGGTATCTGCAAGCGCAACGCGCATATACCCTGGTTTATGTTGACGACACGACCCAAAACACACTGCAGAGTTCAGAAGACGACTGTTTCGAGCGGTGCTCAGGACATATGCATGGTCGACCGCTCGCCTCGTGCACGAAAGCGACGCGGCGGAACGGAAGCTCGAGAAGGGCGTGCAAGAGTTGCTGTCGGCGGAAAGAGATCAAGGCAGGTCATCTCATCCCCCGCGTACGATCCTGGGTATGCAAGCCTTTCCTTGGAACTGGCCTTGCACTGTCTCGTGCGTCGGAACGATGGTTGATTTCTGACGTGTGGTGTCAAGCTCGTTTCCGCGCGCGTCTGGCGGAGCTGTTTGCTGCGGTCAGCAGGGCGGTGGAGGCGTTCACGCAGATCTGAAGCTGGCTGTAAACGCGGACGGTGTTCGTGCAATGTAGCGTAGAGCTGTAAAAGGAAACCTCCGGCGATCAACACAATTGGACGTTGTCCGCGACGCTGCATTGGACGGCAAAAATGAAGTTGTAGTGCGCACGGACGCGGGACACCGACGACCATCCTGGATGTCACCTTCCATGCACCCCACCATGTCCCTGGGCAAGGGCCCCCACTGTTCCTTCGTTTTACTCGCAGAATTCGACATTGATAGCGGGGCCCAGCTCACCTACCAGTTCCCCCAGCCGCTCGGCACAGACGAGGGGTGAGACCGTCCAGATCAGCCTCGCACCGCAGCGACTGAGCCCCCCTAATAGACTCCTAGCCAACCTGATGCTCCCGGATGGTGCAGAGCGACATCTCGAAGACTGGACCATATTTTTTCTCAACCAGACACCATTCAACACCATCTCTCCCGTCCTCGCGCTCGAGACCCCCGAATCCTCCGACGATCTCTCAAGTGACGCACACGGTCGCTCGGAGCTCATATATGTGCTCAACTTGGTCAGGACGAAGCATGACAAGACCGCTCGGAGGTGCGTCTTCTCCGGACCAATCACAACCGGCAGCAGTTTCTGATTGCGGTCCGCGCGCGTCCGCAGAGGCGCCGTTGTCAAAGCCATGGCCATTTGCACGCGCCACCCGTTCATCCAGATCTTCAAGGCGAGTGTTTTCCTCCGAATGCCCCAGTCGTGTCCGCTCACGCTGTCGACAGCCCGTCCTCCTACTCGCCCTAGACGACTACTTTGCCAGTCCCTCTCAGGACTGTCTGGCCCGCCTGTTCGATGCCATCAACTCGATGGATGTCATGGGTGCCCCTGAACTAACACGCTCCGAGAAGCTGGTCTTGCGCGCGTCCGAGCGCAAGGATCTCTTTTCCGAAAAGTTTTCCTCTCCAAAGATCCCAGACAACGCATCGAATTCCAGCGGCTCCCACGGAAATCCGCAGCACAAAACCACGTCGTCGACGGGCTCGCATTCCAGCGAGAATGGCATTCTTGTCCGGGGTCGCAATCCGCACGGTGAAGGTGCTCGCGAACGCTCCGCTACGGAGAGCAGCGCAGCCAGTTCTCATCAGCATCAACCTAACCCGACGTCTCCATCCGATTCGTCCTTCTCGCTTGGTGGCAGCGCTGTCTGGGTTGGCGATGAGAGCGTCATCCTGGATAATCAGGTTGGGGTCGCAATCGGAGGGGGACCAGGGAGCGTCACCTCCGGTTCCAGCACCCTGGCCAGTCGGGGCCGCAGATCGACCGACGCGTCATCGTCATCATCCCATTGTCTCGCTAAAGAACACAACGCTTACGGCGGCGCGATACCCACGTCCTCTGATCCTCATTTGCGTTCTGGACTATCCAAGGATACCCATTTTTTCCAAACGACCATAGCATACAAAGGACACCAACTACCCATCAAGCTTCCCCTCGCTGCATTTCCTGAGGAAGTCGGTGATGTCAGTACACCACCACTCCTCAACTCGCGTCCATTGACTGACCCTTTGTATATACTCAGTATTCCTTGATTCAGTTAATACAGACATTCTCTTCACCGATTGTGACCGTTTCTGGACCGTTACATCCACATCTACACACGAACGGAAGTCACACTCATCCCATAATAATTCTCTTTAATGCACTCGTCTCCGGAAAGCGCATTCTCTTCTTAGGTCATAACATACCTGCAGGTCAGGTGGCCAACTATGTGTTGTCAGCATGTGCGCTGGGCTCAGGATGCGGAGCAATCCTGAGGGGGTTTGTGGAACGTGCATTTCCGTATGCTGGGTTGGCGGGGGGTGAGGATTGGATTACAACGTGAGTTGGGAGCTCACGAGAGAGCAATGGATGATACTGATGATATGTGCGTCTATAGACAAGCGTACATTGCAGGCGTTACGAATCCGATCTTTGAATCGTCGGGATCATGGGATCTACTGATGGACATTGGGACTGGTCGAGTAGTGGTGTCCAAGGACATCCACATTTCTTTCCCCCCCACCATGACGCCTCCCGCCATCGTTCCTCTAGTTAGTCGCACGGGCGTAATTCGTGCCGAGAACTCGGGAGCAAGCGAAGAAGAGATCGTACGGATAGCCACGCGAGATGGGAGCCAATCGACTCAGAAATCGGATTTCGCAGCGAGGCCTGACAGTTTGGATAATCTATTCATCGAAGACGTACGTCCCTTCTCGTCCGACGAGAACGTATAGTTTGATCACTTTGCCTTTCTAGCTCATCTCCGCGATCTCGTCGCACTTTGGTGAAACACTAGTGAGGTTGCGATTCACAGACTATGTTGGTCGATTCGTGCGGCTTGCATCGAGGTACGAGGAAGTAGCGACTGGTTCGACGGCCTTGGGGTTCCCGAGTGCTCCCTTTGTTGAGGGATCGCTGGGAAGCGGAGTCGTGTTTCCAGACGAAACAGTGGTATCCAAGGAATTGGCCACCAACGCCAGCCGTATAGAAGGCTGGCGAAGGACCAAATCCTATCAATACTACATGATCGTACGTGAAGTGTGGCGGTACTTCAGCGCGACGATACCTTATAGAGGTGCACACAGGACTTCCAAAAGCTTCGAGCAGC
This sequence comes from Phylloboletellus chloephorus, assembly GCA_038091355.1. Lineage (NCBI taxonomy): Eukaryota > Fungi > Basidiomycota > Agaricomycetes > Boletales > Boletaceae > Phylloboletellus > Phylloboletellus chloephorus. The sequence goes on along the minus strand of JBBPOI010000121.1, from coordinate 13,979 downwards.
CGATGCGGTACAAGGGTTCGATCTCGTACATCAACTTTCTCGCCTCCGCCTGGTGAAAAGCATTCCCGATTCCGAGGTTGAGTTGATCGTCCGGACCATTGCGGATAACGTCCGATCGTACGAGCAGGTCGTCGAGGTATGCCGGTTCTTATCTGCCGAAAAAAAAAAAAGCATGGCAGGAAGTTCATTCGGTGTAATCGCACAGCTCCTGGCACATACGCCACCTCATGTCGGAGGACTACAGCCTCTCGGCTTCTGTCTACTCCATCAACAGGAGTCTGTGCGAGAAGCGACGGTCGACATATTCAACGAGTTGCGAGGACACCCGGTAATTCAGTCCGCTTTTTTTATGCCGCAACTCACGGCAGCTCAACCTCGCTTCCTTTGTCGCAGATCGGTGTGATATACCTCCAAGCTCTCAATCACTTCCAGCGGTATGCCTACGTGCGACAAGCCCACGCGCGGGTATCACGCGTGAAGGAGTGTTCCAATCTCCTCGTTCCTCCTCCGCCGGTCGCCGTACAAACGCCTTCCAACCGAAGTGATGTCAGTCTAGGCGGGCTTTAGTCCCTTTGGACCCTCTTTCCTCCTTTTATTTCTTTTTCTTTTTTTTTTGGCTCGCGACCTTGACCGTTGCCATAGCTTAGTTTTCGTCGTTCTTGCGTATATATCCAACTGGTCCCTGGCCATTAGTATGCACTACCAGGATTGCTTGAACCTGAACCGTGAAAGAAGGATCAAATAGCATCATGCGTCATCACGATGCCTGGTCATATGGCTGCACACGACATGCGCGGAAATAACGATGATGACAAGCACCTCCTGGTGAACTGGAGGTGCGTCTCTAGACCACCGACTGGTCTCGGGCGAATACACGCGAAGTGACTTCACTGGAAGAACGGGATTGTGAGGATGCTCGCCTCCTCCGGACATATATGACCCAGAGCATAAATATCAACATGGCAAGCGATGACGAACGAGGGGGGGTCGTGCAAACCAAACCAATGCGATCAGTCGGTTAATGCGAGGGGGGAGGGGGACACAGGTAGCTTGCGCTGGGCAGACTGAATACTACCGACAACGGTATCGAATCCGTCGGAGTTCCGTTCAGCGGCACAGGGGTGGGGGGGCAGGCTAAGACTGGGAAAACAACGAAACGCCAACGGAGGCACTCGCGTCCGCAAAATCTTGAGGAGGAGGCTCGATGCTGAGGGGGGGGGATGCCAACTGCGCAGGAGATAACCGATGGGATTGTTATTGTTATGGATACGGTACCACCGCGCACGGTCCGCAAGAATGATGCTACCATAGATCTGGACACGTTTTCCCGTTTTCCCTTTTTTTTTTGAGACCGAACTGTAATGCGGGGTAACCCTCTGACTCATAACAAGACTGGACGGCTTTGCATGTCCTCGGATTCGAGACTCGGACGCACCATGAAAAGTTGATCTGCGAGGAAGAGGGACATGAAGCGTGTCCACTGACTTGCTCACATTCACGTATGGGTATTACTGGGAGGGTAGTGTGGGCTCGGGGAATGCTCCACATTAGCAAATTCGCAACGGTCGACAACCGTCGGTGTTCAACAACCATGGCTGGATACATTTCCTGCAGTCTGTCCAAATGGGCGGAGTACTGCCCATAGAACGTTGGTTCAGTGTAAATGATTATTTAGTGCCATGCATCCATTTTACACACCGCTGACCATACATATCGCACAGGCGAGTCGGGCTGGATAGTAGAACCAAGGAGTGACATTTAGTTGTCTTGTACCGGCGTATAGCCGTCCACGTGCGTGACGTTAAAAAAGGCTCGGAATCGCAAAGGACCTACCCACCTCTTTTCCTCGACAGCACCTTCAAAGACTGCGTGCATGTATAGGAACGGTCCTTGACGTCAGTCTGCCTAATTTTGTCCGCGATGACAGCCAGCTTAACGAAAGTGTGCGGTCAAGGTATCTCCTGCCCACCTGGCCATGAGAGATGACATTGTAAAGGTCATCCCCATTGCCATTTGAGAGAAATACTGTTCGTAAGAGTCGTGATGCATGAGAGAAACTCGAAACGAGTCCAGTATAGCCTCTCCAGCGCGCCATTGCTATCCGAATTTGAGATGCAGCAAACACGGCTACGTTGACTGAGGGCACCGAGATGCGAGGAGACATTGTTGCCGGAATATATCGAGGAACTCGGTACCCAGACCCTAGAGCCAGAACAATAATTTTTCAATGTTGTCGACGAAATAGAAATTGCACGATTTCTGTGATCCTCTCGACAGTTCGCATCGGGGAGGAACTTTGATATCGTAGCAGTGGAGATCCTTGTTCGTCACCTTCAGGGAATGGGGAAATTTGTCCTGGAGTTTGTACGTGTGCGACCTCGGTGACAACATGGAAATCGAGTTCGCCGGTCGGGACGAGCTATGGCTGTTCCCCGAAGCGCAGCCTCGTTGAGGCAGAAGACATACTAGTCTCGGTCTGAGTTGTAGAGATCAACGATGATCTGCAATGGCGGATTGGTCCCCGTTCATGACCTGGGGGCAGAGCTGGCGTGAAGCCAAAGGGAGTATAGGACATCTGTAGTGTAAGCCCACGCATCAGCAGGGCCTGACATGACGCGAGGTGCTTGACGTCGGACTTTGGGCCCAAAGGGTTGGCGCGCATGGTTGAACGTTGAACACTCCGAGTCAAGGCAACTGGGGGGTGGATTGGGTACTTACTGGCGTTTAAACTTGAAGGTGGACCGCCTACTGACTGGCCCTTACGAGGACGACGAGGACTGCAACCTACTAGATCTACCGCATGACTGTTCTCCTGGAATCATCAATTCATCACCGATCTCAACGAGCATAGCTTTGATTCAAACAGTTGGCACCAGAACTTGCTGCTCAGCGTCTTCGCAAATGCCGCGATACTCGACACTTCTTGCAGCGCTTTCACAGCCTATCAGCCATTCCACAGGAGGGAGATCGAAACATATACAGTGGGTCATCCCAGAGGAGTCAAGGCCCAAGTAGAATTTGAACTTGAATAACAACATCTCACTCGACAGAAGCAAACTTCTGGATAGGTTCATAGGTTTTCAACGATAGTCGAACTCATCGTAAGCAGCCACACAGGAAAATCCATCGAATTCCCTGGTATGCCTCGCTGTTTTGCGACGCTCGGTCCTACCACTGGCATAACTCGAACTGACGAGAACCTCAGTCTTGCAGCTCGCGGACGACCAGATAGGGATGCAACAACCTACCGGACCAACCGCCCAGGAGCGACGCAACGCGGTGTCTTTACATGGCTGAGAACCATATCTCGTGTCCCTCCTCATCAGTCTCGTCGCGAGATACACACATCGAGTCATCACCTGCCCGTGTCATCCCACTCGAGGTCGGGCGATTCGAGGTATGATATCTCTTTCGAAGATTGCTTTTGCTTTAAACTATTTTCGCAGACCTCGCACCTGAAGCATTTGCTTCCCAAGTAAATACCTCGCAATACCAGCGTGAAAGTCCAAGGACTTGTCTTCCATTGTCGCATTATTTTCCCCGAGACATCTACCAGCGCCCAACAAATATTCGCGACCCCCGTATCTATACTATCGCTTTCGCCCTCAGAGAGAGTCTCAAGTACCACAAATCAGCGTCTTCTCTCATTGGTTCCTTTGTCCGATTTGGAACTTGTAGGAGAGGGGGCTAATTCGACTTTGATTAGATCTCAGTGGTCATCAGCGAGATGAAGACTTGCTCATACACTGCTGTAGAGCTAGATGCGAACCTTGCTGTATTGCGCAACAAGTTGGTACTTTCGGTAGCCGCATTAGAAAATCAGGTTGGTGATGATCATCTCCGCTAGCGGGGACGTTTGTGCAATGGTGCTGGTCGTCGTGGTGCCATTTCAGCACGTTTGCACAACCCCTTGAACTCCTCCGTAATGTTGTCGAACGATCACATCCAACGGGACGCTACCCATGCTTGGGACGAAACCAAACGCCGGAATTCGACAACATGAATTTTTCTTAGTTGGCCCGCAGAACGTTCAAAATGACTTGTACAGTACTTCTCTGCTTGATTTCACTTCCGTCGCAGAAGTTTTCACCGTGGAGAATTCGGTCACCCTCAAGGTGAGCCAGCATTGTCCAGGATAACCGCGCAAATTGTTTAGGCGCTGCAAGTGTTTGAAAGTCTCAGAATCGTAGCAAACTTACTTGATGAGAAAGAAAAATGCATGATCACGGCAATGACTTCGCCCACCCTTGACACGACGTTCTGAATCTCGCACAGGCACGCCTGAAATCGAGCACACCTTGGTCGTGTTCTGGGTGCGAGTTCGAGAGATCAAGAGGCACGATTGCTACGTACCCCACCTACAACGGAACCTTCAATTTTTGTTTTGCAGACCACCTTGGTGAGAACTCCAGCTCTGAAGAACACCGTGTTCGAGGAAGTCGGCCTGCTATGAGGTGTGCCATTCATGCAGACAGATGACTAATGGTCACAAAGGGGAGCTGGGCTCTTCCTCGCGAACCAACGAGGCAACATTCGCAATGCTGAGCGTGTCTGGAAGGACAGACCTTGGTTACCCGACCGGAACAGGCGTCTGCTGAGGAGAAAATCCTTTGACAGGGGGCTCCCCTATCGCCAATGAGCACCGTTGTGCATATCCTAGTATAATCAGACAATACTTTTGCATCAGACAATACTTTTGCATCAAGCATGTCAAGATCAAGGTTGGTGTTCGTGAGTATATGGATGCACGCCTGTGGTGTTGTTCTGATCACCAGAAACACCCCTGAACCGCCATTTGATGTTCTGGGGAAGGTCATTCGACCTCGCTGTAGACGTAGTATTGCAGGGGTTGCGTCCTTGGGGCACATTTCAACATACCCCGGAATTTATCGCGCCCGATTAGGCAAGACAGTGCGAGCAAACACCTTCCACACGTTCCTGCAACGCAAAAAAAAATTTACGGAAGAAACGAAATGTAGACAGCAGCGCACGCTTCCCGGAAGGAAACTCGAGCACCCTGTCAGTCAATCGACTGGCGCCTATGCTGCAATACACGAATTCTAATGAGCAATGCAAGTTCCGGGACCTGAGCCGCCCAGACGGCATTCGAGCATTGAGGTGATGTCGACCAAACGTCCTCACCACGACGAGCTATGGGTATGACGAAACTTGCTGTAGCCACTAGGAGCTATTGTTTCACCACCCCCCACACGCATGACACGCAAGGCTGTGGAGTAACACTTGCATTAAGCCAGCGCGATAAATCATTATGATCAACAGGAAAGAGCTAGCGCCCACACTGAAGTCTTCTAACGGAGGAGAGTCGTCAACGCGATCGGCGGATTCATCATTATTCAGCAACCCGAATTCCGATGCGTACAAGACTCGAGCGCTCACCAACAGTCTCGGGTCGTGCTCAACCTTCTGATCAGAAAACACGACATATATCGCAACGCTACATGCTCGGCGGTTAACCTTGGGCATTTCTCATCTGTGGCGGACAACAGGAGTCCAGGATTGAGGCTCGTCTGAGCCTCTCTTCGCCTCTGCCCAAGGATCGCGGGTAGGGGGACTCTCTGAACGTACGTCGACCGACGGTGGTTCGCTTTGTTTCGGATCTTGCTCGTTTTCCAAACGAGTTTGAGGTATTTTCAAGTGCGAAGGTGGGGCGAGGCGTGCCATGCGATCACGTTCCTCCCCGTCGCGCGCCTCGAGTATGGCGGCATTCATCCGTACTCGATGTTGGCGGGCGAGATCTGCTTGTAGTTCCTTTGACATCGAGATTCACGGTGAACGTCCACGGAGGAAAACATATGACGGACGGAGAGAGAAGCGTCAATAGCTATGGTCCGGTCCTTGCCCGGGAAAGACGGAATCGTACCTTGAGACTCGGTGGGTCTGGCCGCGTGTGTGTGAGCCAGGCATTCCACTGCACTGCAACGGAGCTCAACGTCAGAATAACATTGCTGCCGAGCGAGCAAAACAAGGAGAGTGAAAGATGGAGAAGGACCACTGTCGCAACCATACCTGGGAGTCTCTTTCCGCTTGCTACGTATGCCCACATGTCATCGTTCCGTTTGTATTGTACGATACGCCTCGGGCGACCTGGAAGATTTTTGAGAACCATCGACGCGTGACAAAGAAAGGCCGTCCGCACCATCATTCGCATTCGGATACTCGTAATACTTGTTCCCTGAAAGACATCTCCGTCAATGTGCGGCACCGTAGCGTAGGGGCAGGTGAATGTACCTTGCAAGTCTTTGCCCGCAAAGTATGTCTGGCCAGCCAAAGTCAGGACGATGCCTCAGGCCTCAAAGTCGTTAGTGGATGCCGACTGAGGGTTTACTCACCGGCTTCAGAAAGCGCTGCCATACGCGCCTCAGAATTGACGACGACATGCAGGGAGATTTGTTCAGCTTTCCATTTATTACGTAAGGGTAATGGAGTAGGTCTAGGCTTCGAGGATTGAGAAACAAAAGATGCAAGTGCCATCTACAATTCACTCTTAGAAATCGCCCAGTCTGTCGTCGTCCAAGTCCCCCTCCTGGATTTCCTTCGCGAGCTCCTTTTCACGTTCTCGAGCTCCCTCCGCAGCTGCAAGTTCCTTCCGATGTGCATTCAGAGGGTAACGCATAGCCTACAAGGAGAAAGTAGGTCAGATCAGATTCATCGTGATGGTCGGGTGACAGTTCCCCCCCGCGACCGTCAGCACCACCAGCGCCTGCTCACCTTTACACTCTGATTGTGCAGCTCCAGACAATACCCGATCCGTCTGCCGAAAACATCACTGACTTCAGGACCATACCCATTCTTCCTCCCTTCACATTCCATCCAACCTTTCTCATGGACGATGCGACCCTCGATAACGCCATCTCGGATAGCTTTACCAACGATGTACTCCGCGTCCTCTTCGGAATCCAGGTGAAGTTTTAGGCAAATATCACGCAGTGAGATACGCGAATAGGATAGGGAAAGTCGTCGAATACCGGTCTTGATCACATTCTGCCGAAGCCGAACGATCAGCGTGTATGTCTTGTCAGCTTCGAATTGTGCTGCATGCTTGGTAAGCGTTGCCTGGAACTCGGAGAGAGATCCAGTCCGAACAGCTATGGACCAGCGTGAGTACCCGAGGTGCACCTTCATCAGAATTAAGCCAAAGGACACACCTTTAACTATGTCAAAATAAGCCTGGAGCGCTTTTTGGAGCACAGGATGCCTGAAGGTACTGCGATCAGGGATGTCCCCCATGAGCAACTCTACCACCACGAAAAGCTTGTGTACGGCTTGGTAGAACCCAGGCGCAATCTTCGCTGGCGGGGCTCTCCTAATTGCTTGTTGAAGATTCGTATGAGCCGCAGTATAATTAAGCTGTACGACCTTGATGCGGCCCAGAAAATAGTGATAACGAGCAAACTGAGGGTTGCTAGCCGAAGCTGGGAATGTCGTCTTCGAAACGAGTTTGTCTGCCTGATCATACAGATTGTAATGGAGATAGCTCCGGAGCAGACGGTTGATCAGTGATGCTTGGGTGTCGTCATCGTGGCGTAACGCAGCACTACGTTGGGCGGCGAGAAATAGTCTAGAACAAAGGAAGGAGAGTTCAGTGATCAGAAACACAGGAAAGAAGCAGAGAGAGACCCACGGTCGCGCATCTGCAAGCTCTCCACCCAGCTCGTACGATCGTTCGACCGCAAACCAAACCTTTGCCGCAATGGGGTCCATGCTCCGACGATTGAGTTGTTGCATCTTGTCGACAGTCTCCTTGGACAACTCGACCGATTTCGCGAAGTCGTCTTTGGAGGTGTGAAGGAAATGAATAATCAGGAGGCGGAAATAAATCCCCACTTCTGGAACTGGATCAGATGTGGGCTTCGGAGGTGGTGTCGGGATTGCGGGGGCGTTGGGGCGTGCCGCAGCATCGATATCCATGGGTTGGTCCGCGGGCGATGCAGCGGGAAGCCACGATAGGAGCGATGCTTTCACGGCAGAATCTGTACACGCGTTCACGCGGACTCGGCGGATGGATAAACGCACGACCACTCACCAGTAGGATAATTTTCGTCGATTGCATCACGGAGGATCCTGACGTCTAACCGTTTTCGCAACGCAGTGAGCGAGCGCAATACACGATGGGTGAAGCGTGGCTCGAGCTCAGCGACGGCGCGCTCGATCAGCGAGATGTTAGACTTGATCTCTGCGCCAGGCGTCGGAGGAGCCGGTTTCTCTTCCTTCTTGGAGGCATCTGGTTTGTCGATGTCGACCTTGTCCTTGTCCTTGTCTTTTTCCTCGACCTTCTTGTCGTTGCTGGTCGTCTGAACTCCGGCCATTGCGACTGTGGTAGCAGACTACGCGGTGACGCGTCTGCTTCCTGGCAGCACAGCCACAAGATAGACTCGAATAAACAGCAAAAATGAACGCGGTCGCCACCAACAGAGGCATATCCCAACCTCAACCTACGATGCATATCAATGGGTAATCAAGTATCCACCTATCGGCGCCCTCCTCCACGGCCGACATGTTAGCTTATGTCTTAAATATCCTAAGTAATCGAGCCTCCGTGACAATCCGCGTGCGACACAGGGGGCACTCTCTGGAGCTCGCAAGGACAAGATCAGAGCACGCACGGCACATGGCGAGGTGGCTACGGAGAGACAAGTCGGCCAAAAGAACTCAAACACATTAATGACGCACCCGCAGTCGACGATGGCGATGTTCGCCTCTTCATCCTGACAAATGACACATAGACCAGAGCGTTCTGTCGCCGCTGACTTTGGAGGACGGGGGCGTGGTCCAGACCTTGGGGATGGGGATTTCGAACGAGTGGGTGAAGCAGGTGGGTGAGAGGATGCGGGTTGCGGAGTAGTCGGCCGTGAAGGCGGCAGACCGTAATCCATCGCTGGCACAGGGTGCTCCTCGTGGGCCATCTCGGAATCCTGATTTGCTTCCGACTCAGCGATTTCCATCGCGGGTTCCTCGATGTCTTCCGTTTCTTCTTCATCCACGTCCAAGTCAACATCATCAGTGACTGGACCATTCTTCCTCCTCTCCTCCTCTATTGTGGCCCATACACGCTCCACTAGCTCTTCCTTCTCCACGACACCCGGAGGAACCCTCACCCGGGCTGCCCAGAGAATTTGCTTCAGTGTACCAACCGATAACGCAGAGAGCGACGAGCGCGGGAGCGTGACAAGCGTTGACATCGGAGGTGTCAGAGTGGAAGCAGTTCGCGACGATGATGCGTTAGTGGTGCTGGTGGTGCGTGGCGCAGACTGTCGTGCGCTGGACGATGTCGGGCGGGTGGCGTTAGGTTGCCTGCCAGTTGGGCGTGCCGTCCCGGGATTTGAGGGAGCAGAAGTTGTTCTGTGTCTTGTTGCATTGGATGTGGGGCGGGGTGTGTAGGTAGTGTTTTGGGGCTCCTGGGGCTGTTGTCGGCGGTTCGGATCAAGGTCAGGACGGGGGAAGGGCCTGTGAGTTCGAGTGCCACCAGTCGCGTTGGTGGTGGGGGATCCACGGGAAAATGTGTTTCTGTTAGCTGTATGGGAATGAGAAGAGCCAGGTGTTGAAGAGGAAGGGACGGAGTATTTCCTGTAGTAGTTCTCGTTTACAGGGGAGAGACAGCCTTGGGGGGCCTGTGAATACGAAACGGAGAATGATGTCGAATGATATTGGGAGGTGGGATGGCCTACCCGAGCAGCTACAACAGCGTCGACGAGGTCGTTCTTATCTACTGGATTCTTTACGGGGATGTTGTAAGCATCAATGTAGCGCCGCAGCTTTGCGAGCGGGAGCAACCTCAGCTGAGCTCGGCCAAGAGCAGTGACTGGATATTGCGACGACGTAAAAGGGCATGAGACGGCAGAAAGACGGACGGCACACCATTCAGCATTTCGATACAAAAGCCACATACGGGCGCAAGGTCGTAGCCATGTGCAGGACCACGGCGTGGCATGAGGGCTTGATAGTCGGTGCAGGACGAGCAGTAGGCATAGCCTTTGGGGTGGAGACGGATGTTGAGATGGGTGAGAGAGAGAGAGACAAGGGCTTACCACAGTGCATACACTTGCGCTGTCGATTGAACAATATACTGAACTCCCGGGCACACTTTCTGCATGCGTGCGGGTCGGGTGCTGTAGGGGGCGGGGGAGGGCCACTGAGGAGCGGTAATCCAGGGGGTCTGGACATTGGTGGAGGTGGAGAGCAGCGATATGATCGCTCGCTTGTTCTGGCATGTTCGCTCGGCATGACCAAATCTGAACACGCCCCTGAGCGGGTGTCTCGTCGAGCGGGCGGGCGGGGTCGTGGGCGGGGTCGGGGTCGGGGTCGGGGTCGGGGTCGGGGGCGGGCTCAGTCACCAGCGGGGATGTTCCCTCCTCAGGATCCCTCCCAGCCCTGCCCCGCTCTGGCTGAGGCTACGACGCGAGCACGTGACCAGACCTGTTGAACCAGGCGCGGTGGTCAGCCACCCACAGCGGCACCCACAGTCATTACAGTGCTGCCTGGCCTTTGCAGCGCCTTTCTTGTTTCTTGCCACCCATGACATCCCACAAGATAAAAATCGCCGCTCGTGTCCGTCCGCGACTGGAAAACGAGCTGGACGACCAAGGCATGCGGATAACACACTCTCCCACCGGCCCCTCGTGTATCACCGTCCCTAATCCCCGCGACCTCTCTCAGGTCTTCAATTTCCCGTGTGTCATTTCATTCTGTTCCTCAGCGGCAACTCACCACCCCCACACCCCAGCTTGACTTCCTGTTATGACCAGTCTTCTACCCAGCAACAAATATTCGAGCGGGACGTCTGTCCTCTCATCGACGTCGTGTACAGTGGTATCGTAAGTTCTCTTCTTTCCCTCCCCCAACTTCTCATCTACGTCGCCTTCAGACCGTCACAATCTTCGCGTATGGCGTCACGTCCTCTGGCAAGACCCACACTATGCAGGGAACAAAAGCCGAACCAGGTGTCATCCCTCGCGTGGTCGAGGTCCGTTTGCGTGCCCTACGGTTACTCTTTGTTTTCACATCCTGCTCTTCAGGAAATGTTCCTTCAGAAGGCTGCTTTACAACGCAGCAGTGTTGACCTAGCTGTCTCGTACATGGAAATATACAAAGACGAAGTTTATGACCTCCTTGTAAACCGTGAAGCTGTGCGTCACTTTCTGCTCAGCTTCATGATTACTGTTCAGTGCACCCATCCACTACGCAATCTTCATCCTTTCGCCTAGACTCATTACTCGTTTTAGGCGCCTAAACTTCCTGTCCGTGAAAACGATGCCGGACAGGTCTTCGTCGCCAACTTGACCTCGCTTCCAATAGCATCCTTGGAGGACTTTGATGCCATCTATTCGTTCGTGCTTTCGCCCTTCTTTGTTTACCCCACTTCAAAGCTTCGCGCATAGACGTGCTTCTCGCCATCGCTCGGTCGGCGCTACCAACCTCAATCGAGCTTCGTCTCGCTCGCATGCAGTACTTACCATTGAGGTCACAATGACAGATTCAGCCGCTCAGAAGAGTGCGCACTCCTCAAATTCATCGCACCTCACCTAAATGTGTTTTTCCCTTCTTTAGCTTTGACCGGGAAAATCAATCTTGTAGATCTCGCAGGCTCCGAGAACAATAAACTTACCGGAAACGATCCAACACGCATGGCGGAGTCCGCCGCTATCAACAAGAGCCTGAGTGTTCTTGGACAGGTGGTACATGCACTGAATCAGGGAGCTGCAAGTCTCATCCCCTTTCCCCTGGGCTTGTGCACTGAAACTTTGCTTATAGTCTCGCATCCCCTATCGTAATTCGAAGCTCACTCGGATTCTTCAAGATGCCCTCGGTGGTTCGTCTGTGGGGTTGCTCATTTGCAATCTCGCACCTGGCACCAAATTCCGGCAAGACACCCTCAACACTCTGAAGTACGCACCCTTTATTGTCTTCGCGTTCAGCCAATTCGAGATTTCAACGCTTTTGCACAGTTTCGCTGTTCGCACCAAGAACGTTGAGAACCGACCAGTAGTCAATGAGCGCGGTAAGTTGCCCAAGGGAGATTACTGGGACCCTACTTACACGTTCATCCAGACAATCGTCCCCAACCGAAACCCCACTTTGCAGCGATTCAACCCCCCCCACCGAAGCTCGCTCCCGCTGTCCTCCAAGCTGATACTATCCATTCTTCCACCACCGTCACTACATTAACCACGTTAAATGCCGCGGCCGGACCTTCTCGAGGATCGCGCCCATCTCGTGTTCCACGCATCAGTGGAATCGGTGTGGGGCCTGCACCACTGTTGGCCGGTGGGGTGAAAACGAGATCGCGTCCGCCGTCAACAACTACTATTAGCGAGAAGTCGGAGACGCTGGTTCATCTGACAGACAAGGATATCGACGAGAGGGTTTGTTTTCGTGTCCCGCGTGCTGTCCAGCGATGACCAACCTTGGGTTCTGTAGATCGCAAGGGCTGTGGAAGCTGAAGTGGCTCGCCGTCTGAAAGAACGCGAAGAACACGAAAGAGAAGATCAAGCGCGCCTGAAGAAAGAGAAAGAGAACCTAGCACTCAACGAGAAACAGGCTGAAGATGAAAGGAGTCTATCGCAAACAGACCCAAGGATGCCCCCAGGTGTGCTCACCCCTCTGCTAACTCGCCATCAGGACTTGGACGACCAGCTCCGCGCAAGACTTGCGGAACTGGAGGAGAAATAGTGCGTGCTGAATACGAAATCTCAGGTATATAGGGGCTCATCGTATCTCCTGTCTCGTTGGCGCATAGTGAACGCGGAAACAAGGAGCTACAGCTTGCGGACATGCTGTCACCTGCATCCAGAAAGAAGACGGGGCGGGCATATGTCGCCCTCGCTCGCGCCCACTCGGAAAAGTACGTCCACCTCGGTCTAAGCCTTCGCAGACAAAGTGCATCTTTACTAACCATCTCATTCCAACTGCAACTCTGTCACTGCAACCTCGACTCAAACGTTCAGGGGCGATCTCCAGGTAGCTCTCGAACTGTACCGCAAGGCGGAGACATATGTCCCGGATAACATCAAGCTCAGAGAGAGGTGGATACTTTTCGTTGTCAATGTTTTCCTATGTAAACTGTCCATGCGTGGCACGTAATTCTGACGTTCCTTTTTTTTTTACATTTTCTTTTGGTCTCCATCGATCTGACGCCTGCATCATCTCTTCTGATGCCGATGGTCGCAATCGCGCAGAGTCCTCGAGATCGCATGGGCCATCAAGAATGACAAGGAGTTCGTTCCTTCTCCGAAGAAGCCCCGCAAGCCTAGAGGCAAGAAGCGCAAGGTCGCGGCTATCAATCTCAATCTCAGCCGAGGTCGCGAGGGGGGAACGTCGATGGGTTCTGCGGGGCAGATCTTGATGGACTCATGCTCGTTGGACGACGGGGATGAAACGGAGGGTCGTGGGGACATGGAAGTGTCTATGCTGAGCATGGTCAAGGAGGAGGAATATGAAGCGCATGGTGTTCCTCAGGACACGCCTGCGAAGAGGGTCAAATCTGAAGTCGAGGTGGGGGAATAGAGGTGTCCAGCCGGAGAGGTGCGTGGTTGAAGAAGTCAAATACCTCTTTTTTTTTTTTTTTTTTTTTTTTGGTCACTGTATTCTATCTATTTTGTTGACCGTACAGTCACTTCAATACATGCGCTGGTCAGCTGTACATCTTCCCCAAGGACTCCAATGCAAGGGAAGGGCCAACGGTATAATAATTATTTTTAACGTGCAAGACAACAAGACGCCCACGCGTGCATGGCCCCGATGATTTCGTGGCGGTGGGGGATAAGAGGAATGAAAAAAAGGCTACTAGATAGGTATCCAGCCTCTCGACGACCGACCGTTCCCTTGCAGATAACATTACTTGTACGTAGATACGTAGATTGCCTTCTTCCCGTCTTCGTCCATGTTCGACTTTTTTTTGTCGCCTTGAAAGGAAAAAAAAAAAAAAAAAAAAAAGAAAACAGCACAAGAGCGCGCAACGCAAT
>JBBPOI010000120.1:0-27644 GCA_038091355.1 Phylloboletellus chloephorus | reverse complement strand
GGAAATCGGCAGCCGCCCGCTGCACCCCGCCCCGTCCCCCGTGCTCGCCGACGCCCACCCCGCTCGATCTCAGCGCTCCTCTTGATTGCCACTCGCCCTGTTCTGCCTTACACTTGATACCCTGACACGTTCCGCTCCTGTTCCTCGCTTTCCCTGCTTGCACCATGTCTCTGCTACCTACCCTGTGCCCGCTGTCATAGTTGAACGTGTCCAAATTCTGAGTTGCTCGCCTGATCACGAATGCAGTATCCACAAGATAAACCTTATCCTCCCTGAGATTAAATTCCCCGCCTCCCCTTCTCCCCCCTTCTCTCCCGCCACCATGTCTGCCCTCGCCACCACCCGCAGGCTCTCCTCCACCCTCGAGATGACATCCGCAAAGCAGCCCCCCTCCCGCAGGGGCTCCGAGCGCCGCGGGCCCGACAGACGAGGCTCCGGCCACTCCGCTGGCTTCGCGTCTCGAAAGCCCTCCATCGATCCGTCCAGGCTGATCCCCATGGACAAGTTCAGTCCCTCCCCGTCTCCTCCCCCCGTCGCTGATCACACACAGGACAACCCACGTCGGCGGCACAGATGTCTTCAATGTCGTCTTCGTCGGCGCCGGAAACATCATGTTCGGTCAGCTACCTTTCTCTCACTAAGCCTTCTCCCGACCACTTCCCCAGGCTCGGACGAGGGTCCATGGAACCACTCCTTCCGCTTCGAACAGTGAGCTTCCCCCCACCCCCCTCCCCCCTGCTCATTCCCCTCCAGCAAGCTTGGCCTACGCCTGAAAGTCGTCGCTCTCATTGATCCCGCAGTCGAGCGTGCCACCGTCGTCCTCCAAAAGAAGTGCGACTCCTTCGTCGTGTCTGCCTATCAGAATACCCGCATTTTCAAGACTCTCGATGAGTTCGTCAAGAACATCTCTCCAAAGGAGCGCCCCCGCGCCTTCGTCATCGGTTCGCCCCCCATGTACCGAGGCACCCTCCAACCGGGCCGTGACATCGAAATGCAGATCCAGAAGCACTTCCCCGGCGTTGCCATGTTCATCGAGAAGCCGATCGCAACAGGCGACCAGAGCGAGCTCGAGGAATCTTTCAAGGTCGCTAAATTCATCTCCGAGAGCGGCGCTACTTGCTCTGTTGGGTCAGGCAACTACTCTCTTCCCTTGTACAGCGTCGGGCTAATCTCCCATCCCCGTATGCAGCTACATGCTGAGGTATCTCAAGGCTACTCAAAAGATGAAGCAAATCATCGAGGAAAACAACCTCGTTGTGATGGCCACGATCGCACGCTATGCTTGTGCTTACGAGTCAGTCGCTAAGCCAGATTGGTGGGACAAGTCGAAGAGGTGCGCCTTACCCATCCACTCATCCATGCGTTTCTTACAGTCGTTTAGCGCCGGCCCTATCATAGAGCAAGGCACTCACTTTTGCGATCTCTCTCGCTACTTCGGTGGTGAAGTCGACATCTCCTCCGTAGTCGCCCATTCGCTCGAATGGGACGAAAAGGCCGGCCGCCTGTCCAAGATAGCCATCGATGAGAGCAAGATTTCCCCCGAAAACAGGGTCCCGCGTGTCACCTCTGCCACCTGGTATGTTTCTTCCAATCTCTAGACCCATGAGGTCAAGCCCCCCCTCATTAACGACACAGGAAATACGACTCGGGCGCGGTGGGCTCCTTCACTCACGTTGCTACTCTTCAGGGTCACAATTACAGTTGCGAGCTGGAGGTCCATGCTGACGGATACTGCCTCAAGTCAGTACAGACCCCGCCTGCGAAATGAGGTTGAATCCGTTATCTTCTTTCCCTAGGCTCGTCAATCCATATGTCCAGCCCATCCTCTATGTCCGCAAGCCTGGGGACGACCATGAACAGGTGTTCAACTTTCCCGATGACGACCCGTTCTTCTCCGAGGCACGTAGTCTCCTGTTTCATTCTTCACTACTTACTGCCCAAGGACCTAACTTTGGTGATGTCAGGTTTCTAACTGGATCGATATCATTGAGGATATCGAGGAGGATCCTGATGCCGCTCAGATTCTCAGCTCTTACGAAGGTGCATGATCTCAGCCTAGCGCGTCCTCCGTTGACTAACAAAGCTTCTAGATGCTTGCAGGACTTACGAGCTCACTTGGGCCATCCGTGAAGCCAGTGAGCGCTCCCGTGCTAGGAAACTGGCTGCTACCAAGGCGGTTGCGACGACGATCGAGGAAGCCATTGCGGAAGAGGAGTAAGTGAATACCCGTACAGAGGCAACCACTGGCCGTGTTAAGCGAACGAGTAATATTCATTCATAACACCTTTTCAACACCGTCAGGGAGCTTATAGCCTCCTTGGCGTCGTACCTACGGACATGATCAGTCTCGTGAATGCAGCGGTGATCCAGAATGCATCGTTGCTGACCTCGTCGAAGACTTCCATTTCCAAGATACTCCTATCATGGCTCCACAACTCGCTTTCAATTTTACCGTCCCGGATACACCGCGCCATATCGTCTGCCTGGAAATGCAAGCCTGTGCCAACGCATTCGAAGTTGTAGGTCTCCTCACGCTCGATATTTCCCGATCTCCCTTCTTTGAGGTGCTGGACAATAAAGGAGCGTGGTGCTGGCACGGGGGAAGCGATGATGATCCTGCCTTTCTGGAAACGTATGATAACACCTTGAGTGTGCGAGGTGACGTTTATGCTGCAGCTCAGTACGGCCTGGGCGGCGAGCGTAGAGCCTGTGGCAGGGTTGGGTGCGAACGTTAGCGTGTAAGAGGTATTGCAATCGACGCCGGTGCGCGGCGTCTTGTACATGCTGGCAGTGATGTTAACGGGCTTCGTGCACTTGTTCGCTGGGTGTTCGTAGAGAGTAAGGATTGTCTGTTGTGTGTATCAGCGAGAATCAAGCGTGGGGCGGTTTCTCGTTACCCAGACTAGAGGATATGGGCCACTATCATGTTTGCGTGTCATGAGCCGGGGTGTCCTTCGGAACATGGGAGCACATACAGGTCAAGGATGGCCCCTCCTCCGAGCTTAGGATCGAGGATACGGTGGGTCGGAGGAAGTGCTGGGATCACATCAACGATCGTCGTTCCCTCTATCACGCGGGGACGTACTGTCGATGCCAAAGTCGTTCGAGATATCGGAATGAACAACGACAGGCAAGCCAAGAACGCCTGAATCCGTGATTTCTTTTACCTTCTTCGCCAAAGGCTGGAAACGTGTCCACAATGCCTCCATGAAGAACACGTTGTTCTCCTTTGCGACTCCGATCAGCGAGCGAAGCTCTGCAACGTTGCATGTCACGGGTTTCTCGCAGAGGACATGCTTCTTCGCTCGCATTGCAGCCAAGGCGTTCGTGTAGTGATATGTGTGGGGGGTACCTATCAGATGCCGCTCGCCTATAAGCAACATTCAAGTAGCACAGATGTCGAGGACCCCACCGATGTAAATCGCATCGACGTCCTTCAGGTGTGGTCAGCACAGCGCGCGGCGAGGTGCAAATATGCTCACCTTGTCGGCATACACTTCCTCGTAGGTACCATACGCCTTTACGCTCTTGTCGCCCTTGACAGCCTCGTCGACGAACTTTTGGGCCTTTTCGACACTACGAGACCCCACAGCCACGATCTTGTGGGCGACGTCAGTCGCGTCACGACTGGTGGTGTAGAGACATTGAGCGACGCTCCGCTGAGAGAGATTATACATACGTGGTGGGATCTTCCAACAAGTCCTGTGATCCTGAGTGAGAAGTAGGGTGTATGTAGCAGCACTCACCGAGACTACACGCCCTGCAATCCAGCCTGTGGAAATGATACCCCAGCGAAGGGTGAAAGGTGCCATGGTGGGTAGTTGTAAACGGAGGTACACCGGTTAAAATATATATACCATAGGGAGGCTCAGTCAGACTCGGTCTCATGACAGCACACGTCACAATCCAAAGGAGCGTGGAATCGGTGACGGAACGGCGGATAGTATTACCAGTTGGAGATACATGGAATTGTCATAATCCTGGTTTGCGTGAACCGTGAAAGAGGATCTTGGTCTTGGGTCGTCAGTGCATGCTCGAGTACCAGAGCGAACGCTCAGCAGCGTTCAGGCGACGGCCGGAGACAGCCTCTTGGGATCTGGTTCTTTGTCATCCGATACAGCCAGGGTGGCAGACGGTGCATCGTCGCGCTTGCGTTTTCTGGCGAGCCTTGCCTTTTCCTTGAGCGCCTCTTCGTCCCACTCCTCCTGCAGATGGGCTTTCAACAAAGGCATGCTTTTCATGTCTCGCTCGCATCTCCAGCAGCAAAGGCCCTCTTTGAGAAGATGCTCGTAGTCGCTCTTCTTTAGCTGGGACATCTATTTGTTCAAGAAGAACGAGCGTGCATAGGGGTGCACCTTCGGAACGGTGAGCGACGGGACGTACCTTGTGAAAATAAGCCGGCTCCTCATCGAACCACGAAAGGACGTCGTGCAGATGCAAGAAGAAGCCGAGCTTGGGGTGAAATGAATTATAGTGTTTCTTGTGCTTCATCTTCTCCGAACACAGATCATTCGACAGAACATGCAGGTGCAAATGTCTGCGAAGCATTTGGATAATGAGATGAAAACTAGGTAGAAACAAGGACAACTTACTCCATGGTCGAGACCGCATGAAACCCCGTCCAAATCTCCCATTGGAACCCATACCGGTTTTGCATCTCCTCGCGAATCATTGTCTTGACCTTGTCGGCCGCATCGTTCAGATCAACGAGCGTTTGTCTCGCGCGCGCTTTGTCGCCTTTGAGCAGCGCGCGGAGGTTGGCGAGTTCAAAGACGTTGAGTGGTGGTGTGACGCGGGGCAGCACTAAGAAGTGGAAGACAGACTTGGGGAACGCGTCGAACAGCGTCAAGCACTTGTCGCTGCACTCGAAGAGCACTGAGGGCGGCAACGTCTCTGGCTTCACCTTTCGTGCATACCCTCGCAAGACGGTCAAGCTCGACATGGACGTCGGAGAGTAAACCGACTTCCTTGGGCTATACGGATACATGCTCAGGCCCTACCGCCCCGCCTTTAGCAGCTCCCTCATGTTCTCGCTGAGCATCGGAAGGGCGACATTCGCCTTCCTCCCATCAAGCCCATCACTACTAGCTGTGCTCCGGCGACCGTTCAAAGCACTCGCAGACACAGAGTGACCGCTTTCTTCTGCACGTCGTCGGTCGATGTCCGCCACAAGCTGGGCATACGAGACGAAGAGCACCTCGGCTTGGGCAAGGGTAGACTCGAGCTCAATGGTCATGCTGAGTTCATTGCAATACTGCGGAAGATGTGACGTTCGTTCGATTGTGCATAGCCAGGGCCTGGATCATCAATGCTCACCTTCAAGATCTCATCAAACTGATGGTGCACAGGTAAGAATGGTCTTCACAGTTGATAGGCCATTACGAACCCACCTCGACAAGGTAACGTAGGATCATGTCTCGATGTGATTCGAGGATGGCGAGTGCTACGAAGAGGACAAAGTTGTTGCTGTAATAGTCCGTCCAAAGCACTTCCCAGAGCCGCAACACATCATGGAAGGGGAACTCGCGTTTGAATGCAATCAGCACCCATCTAGTACCTGTGTCAGTAAGGGTATTCGAAAGGCTCTCATACTCACCGGAAACAGAAAAACAGATTGAGTCCCTCAGTTTTCTCTATCACAAAGGGCGGTAAACAGCGAGTGAGGCTCATGCACAAGAGAACCGCCAACCTAAATGTCGGTACAACTCAGGATCCATCACGCTGATGAGTTCTTGCAGGGTAGACAACTGTTTCTTCATGCCGCTCTGGTCGCGGAGGAAATTATGGCCCTGCAGAGACGTGGACATGGGCATCGAGTCGCTCAGTTGCATTGTGACACACCATGCGATTCATGACTTCGACGAAGCACCAGAATGTCAACTCTTCCTCCGCATCCATCACAACGTACAACGGTGCACAAAGATCAGACATGCCCTGCACATATCCTTCATTCCAATGTGTCAGCACCAGGCATGATCAGAGAAAACGACGCATGCTCAGCGATGCTCACCAAGATCTTTATCATAAAAGTTATACGTCAGAAGGATACCACCCATGCGGTCAATGTGTTCGTTACTGGGAGACTGCGCACCAATATCCATGAGCTGAGGCGAGATCGTAGAATATTGTCGGTGGCCACCATCTACCTCAGCATCAATGGGCGAGTCGTGGTATGAATAAGAGAAGAGTGGGTGGGTACGATCTGTGCGACGGCAGTCCACATCAATGCGATGCCGTTCCTCGAGGACGTCCTGTCGATCAAAAATCTCCGGTACGCCGCACCATTCGCTCTTGGTTTCGTGATAGCGTTTTCTGCGCGGAGCCATGAACATCACGCATATGGTTGGGGATCCCGTACAAACCTCTTCTCCTCCCACCTCCGATTACGCTCCTTTGCATCGACGTCCCATGCGTGAACCCCGAGAAGGCAAGGCCAGATCCTCTTCCTCAGCGTTCCCGCAGGCGTGATCCCTCTCCTAAACACTTCACGCTTCATCTCCTCGATCCTCACTTTGGGCCTCCCATCAGCCGCAAACCACTTTTTCCATGTCTTCTCATCAACGGGACTGCGAGGATCCCTGGATGTCTTCGGTGCCGGCAGATTGATCGTCGAATGCAGCAACTCGAACACCCCGAGTGAAGATGTCTCTTCCGCCAAATCAGGGGATGAAGCAGGCAACGCTTGCGCCTCTCTTCTCCTAGCCCTATCACCTTCCTCTGCGACAATCCGCGCCCATCGAGCGAGGTAAACGCGGGCACTCTCGAATTCCCCGACACCGCCCTTCTCGACCCAACTACCCCACTCCCATTCACCGTTGGCGTTCACAAGGGACTTGACGGGATCAGGGAGATGCGGGACGATGGGCTTTGCAAGGGGGTGGGACAGGATGTTGTGCGCAGCATGGCGCGTGGCACGCGTGATGTTGGAGAAGGACTGCAGAAGCGCAAGACGGGCTTGGGAAGAATTCTGCGTCGTCGAGACAGAAGGTGGGTAAAGCGAGCGATGCAACACTGATGAGCGGTTCGAATAGGGGTTGGTCGTGCCAGAGAGGGGAGTGGAAACCGGCCGGGGACGACGGTGAGCTGGGACAGGTGAATAAGAGTTTGCATAGGATGACTGCGCAAGGACGTCATCTACTGCATCATCATCGAATATCTGGGTGGAATGTGCCTCCATGTCCGCTTTCGAAGGATCGACTATGAAGAGGGATGGCTGGAGAGATGAGCGCAAGAGATGGGCATAACATCGTAGACGTGATATAAGGTCTTCTCCTCCCCACGACACAGGCGGGCGTGCAGAGGAACTCGACGTGTTTGATGATACAGTTGGGGGGTATGTATTCGAGGAGTTGCGCCGGTTATGTGTACGTGGTGGAAGGGTCATCGACAGCGATTCGTCGTCATGAAAGTGCAAAGTGGGTTGCGTGGAACCATTGATGAGATTGATGCCCACAGTACCATCTATTCGAACGCACGAGAGGGATCAGCACACGAAAGAGAGAAGAACAGCCCCAGTGACTCACACCACGACGAGAGAGTGGGTGGATGGACCAACAGGGAATATATAGATGTCAACGGAACGGAGAACGCATACGACTCTGGTCGCTGAATGGGCAAGTCGATCAGGACTGCGTCTAGGCAAACAGTGAGGTGAAGAGCAGATTGACCGACATGCGTGCAAACCTTTGTCCTCTTCGTCGGAGATGGCCCTTTCCTCGATCTTGACGAATTTGTCCCATTCTTGTGCCCCCTTTTCGTTCAACAGAGTCTCTGGTATCCACGCGAGAAGATATGTCGGATTCGCTGCCTCCTGCAGACGATGATGAGGGATCTTTGGCAGAGGGGACGGCGACGTACACGTTTGACGAGTGCTACGAAGCCAGGGATGTTGTCTCTTGCGTAGGCAGTGGGATTGACATAGACCTTGGACTTGCTGTAGAGGAGCCTGTACTTGCTCTCCTCGTCGGACGAGGGGCTGTCGATGTGCGGCACACGCTTTATCTCGACCATGGAGCCTGACTGGGGGAAGGTTCAGCGGAGGTGGAGAGGACGCAGGAGGGGCGGCGTACGGATTCTACGGAGAGGGCGCTTTCGGAGAGAGTATGCATGTCGCCAAACTGCGGGCTGCGGCTGACCCGACACAGACGAGCGCAGCCATCGCCATCGCCATCGCCATCGCCATCGCCATCGCACATCAATTCAATCTCATCGTACAGGCTGACTCGGTCGTCGTACGTGCACGCAAAGACGGTTACAATAAAACAAACACGCTGCTACTTTTGATACGCCCACACGTTCCGGAGTACTGCGTCCCCGTCATCCAGAGAGAAGCAGAAAACGCGCAAGGCCACTCACATCCAGCCTTGGTCGCTAGCCGGTTGACAGAGTCGTCGCCCTCGCCTTGTGAGCGGACCTGCCCACAGATTGCGAACGAGGAGTAGGTGTCTAATGCACGGCCGTGGGCGTCGACGTCAATGACGTTGATCTGGACCGACGCGTGGTCCTTGGAGGTAATCAGGCGGTCTGCAACGATCCCATGAACACCCATTGCCTCTGGCTGTCGAAGCACATACTAGTGGCCGCACACTTGCGCGGGACGTAGAGATCGACGAGAACACCCTGCAAATGCCGCGCCAGGTGTCCACAGAGTCCGGGAACACTGCACAAAGCACGCACCTGGTCGTTTTCCATTGCGGGATCGAGAAATGGCGGGGGATGAGGACGCAGCTGGCAAGCAGAATGCGTGGGACAACCTTAGGTCAGAACTGTACAGATCCGAATGCAGTAGAACAACTCGGGTTGCATCAACGGGAGCACAGGGACAGGGAGAGAGAGACGTATGCAGGAGTACAACTATCTGGGGAATGCGAGCACTATCGTATCGACACCAGCACGAGAAAGAAAGATGCAGCATGGTGAAACAGGCTCAAGTGAGAATATATGCAGGACATATTCGTGAGTGCGAGGCATGTAGACTGGTGCAAATGAGTAAAGGCGGGGCAAGAATGCGGGCATGTAGGTACGGGAACGAATGCAAAGGAAGACCCTGGAGGATATTACTGATCCAAGTCGCAGGCATGGTCCGTGATGAAGCGGTAAATAAGACGCGGATATTGCAGCGAGAGGTTGATGGAATCAGATCTCGGTAAAAGTACATGGTGCGGTCGAGATGGCGTTACTTGACTTTGTAGATAGCGAGCCGACGCTCGCAATTAACTGCGTCAGATGGACGTAAACGATTGATTATATGCCGATAAGATGGAAATGACGAGCGTGGATAATAGACTCGGGGGATAAAGTGGTCATGGCACGAACGTGAAGGCCCGGAATGGAGTGCTTGGATTGATGCCGCGCGGGAAGACCGGCATAAGATTGTGGAATGTGACAGTGCTTGGATCGAATGGAAAGCGAGGGGGTGGGGTCCTTGGGCAGTCTGGAAGGGCATCGGTGGAGCGGGGCATGGGGGGGTGTTGCCTGAAATGGGGCTCGCCAGGGAGAGACTCGTGTGCATTTCCGAGGGGATTCGAGCGCAGAGAGGGTTTTCTGCGACGCACGGGTCCAGAAGCGGGAACGGTGTCGGAGAATGAGGCAGGATCCTCATTTAGAGGTAACTGAGAAAGGTCTGCGATGTCGCTGCCGATGCCCCTTGGCATCTCGAGAGCGGAGAGCCAAGGGAGTTGATCGAACACGGAGGGGCGTTTGAAGGAGTCGAAGGGGCAGTCGACGCGTTGAGTGTGACGACGGCGCCTGGTGGAGACACGGGATGGAGGGCGTCGTTTGTGGGATGGAGCACATGGGGTGGGGGACTTGGAGTTCTGTGTGACGGCAGGTGAGAGACGGGGAGGGTGAGTGTGGGCAGGACGCACGAGGGCGAGGTAAGGGGGGTCGTTGAGTGCGATCGGAGACAAGAGGCGGGGTGGGGACAGGACGGAGGGCTGCGCGGGGCGACGCGGGGAGGGAGCGAGGATGGCAGGCATTGTTGGACAAGGACAGGGATCATAACGCATGCACAAAGGGGCGACGAGGGAACAATCGACGAGCCACCCGTGCATTGCCTTATACGCACACCGGCCCGCGCCTCCGTGTTCGGCAAACAACGAGGCTCGAGTTTTGATTGTCGTGAAATGCCATGAAGAAATGCGCCAATGACCGTGCAACTAAGTGATGATACAGATACATCTTCTACAATTCTCCCTGCCTGTCTAGTCAATCTCCTCCATCGCCGAAGTCGACGCAGGCTCGTCCGCAGGCGTCTCCTCCGTGCTCTCGGCCATCGGCACGTCCTCCTCGTCCACATCCAGTCCCAAGCTGACCATGCGGTGGATGCGCTTCGCAAACGACGTCGGGTCGTCAAGCGAGAATCCAGACGTCAGCAGCGCCGTCTCGAACAGCAGGTATGTCAGATCCCGAACCGACTTGTCAGCCTTGTCCTCCGCAACCTTGCGCTTCAACTCCTTGATGATCGCATTCTGAGAGTTCAGCTCCAGCGTCTTCTTCGATGCCATGTACGACGACATCGACGAGTCGCGCAGAGCCTGAGCCTTCATGATACGCTCCTGCACACTTCTGTAAACGTGTGCTCCGGCACTCGAGTTTATCCAAACATACCATGTTCGATGACCAGCCAAATTGACCAGTGACCAGAACGCACGGGGAGTCAGTGATACGGTTGGAAACAACGACCTTCTCAACCTTGTCCCCAAGAGCCTCCTTGATCGTCGAGCACAGGTCGTTGAACTGCGCGGCTTCTTCCTCGCGCGCCTTCTTTTCGTCGTCCGTCTGCTCAAGCTCGAGACCCTCCTTCGAGACACAGACGAGCGTCTTCCCCTCAAACTCCTTCAGTTGGGTGACAGCGTACTCGTCAATGGGGTCAACCAACAGCAGGACTTCGAAGCCCTTCTTCTTCAGGACCTCCAGGAATGGAGAATCCTTCACGGCGGCGAGAGATTCACCGGTCAGGTAGTAGATCGACTTCTGGATCTCGGGCATCCGAGTGATGTAGTCTACAGCCACCTTTGAGCACTCATTCTGTCACATGGATTTCCCACACTCACCTTTTAGCGAGGTCTGCTCCTCAGCAGACTTGGTAGAGTAGAAACGCAAGAACTCTGCGAGCTTGCTGCGGTTCTGCGCATCCTCGTGGATACCAAGCTTCAAGTTTTTGCCAAAGGCTTCATAGAACTTCGCAAAATTGTCCTTGTCCTCGGCGATCTCGCTGAAAAGGTCCATGCATTTCTTGACGATGTTCTTACGTATGACCTTGAGAATCTTGTTCTGTTGAAGTGTCTCGCGCGAGATGTTGAGCGGGAGATCCTCCGAGTCCACGATACCCTTCACAAAGTTCAGGTATTCCGGGATGAGGTCCTCGCAATCGTCCATGATGAAGACACGGCGGACGTATAGCTTGATGTTGTTGCGCTTCTTCTTGGACTCGAATAAATCGAAAGGAGCACTAAAGGGGGGAAAGAAATAAGCGGCAAAAGAACACCGCGATCTAATGACTTACCGCTTGGGGACGAAGAGGATGGCCTTGAACTCGAGCTGACCTTCGACAGAAAAGTGCTTCACAGCGAGGTGATCCTCCCAGTCATTGGTAAGCGACTTGTAGAAGGAAGCATACTCCTCAGTGGTGATGTCCTGAGGATTGCGCGTCCAGATGGGCTTCGTCTTGTTGAGCTCCTCGTTGACAACCTCCTTCTCCTTGATCTTCTTCGTCTTCTTGTCCTTGGGCTTGTCATCCTCGTCCTCGACCTCTTCGATCTTGGACTCTTCCTTCTCCTCTTTTGCTTCCTCCTCCTCGTCCTCAACTTCCTGTAGAACAACACGTTAGATGAGACGATGGGAAAGCGCCAACAAGACCAACCTTCTCGACCTCCTTGGTCACCGCGAGCTGGATGGGGTATGAGATGAACTCGGAATGCTTCTTGACGATGTCCTTGATCTTCTTCTCCTCGAGGTACTCGGTCTGGTCATCCTTCAAGAAAAGTCGAAGCTCGGTACCACGACCCAGCGGCGGATTGACGGTATCAGGGGTGATGGTGAAGGTGCCGCCAGCAGCGGACTCCCAGATGTATTGCTCGTCATCGTTGTGTTTTGAGATCACCTGAACGCGCTCTGCGACGAGGTATGCAGAGTAGAAACCGACACCAAATTGACCGATCATGGAGATATCTGCACCGGAACTAAGAGCCTCCATGAAACCCTATGCCGCAGGAAAAGTTCGTCAGGGCGTGGCATAGACGGAAAAATTGGACTGACCTTGGTACCGGATTTTGCGATAGTACCGAGGTTGTTGACGAGGTCAGCCTTAGTCATACCGACACCGGTATCGCGAATGGAGAGGATCTTGTTCTCCTTGTCGGGGGTGATGCGGATGAAGAGCTCCTTGCTCGTGTCAAGGACGGAGGGGTCGGTCAAGGATGCATAACGGATTTTGTCGAGAGCATCGGAGCCGTTCGAAATCAACTCTCGGAGAAAGATCTCCTTGTTAGAGTAGAAGGTGTCTGGTGATCGGAAGAACGAGTTAGCCGACAAAGAAGATGGTTGTGGGAGATGGTGCTTACTGATGATCAAGTCGAGGAGTTGGCTGATCTCGGCCTGGAAGCCAAAACTCTCGGAAGCCATTTTGAGCTGCGGGTCAGACGAGAATGAGATGGTGACCGTTTGGAAAGAAGATGGGGGTTGCGAATGAGAGACGCGTCGGACGACTCGTCTTTAAGTAGGCTGGTTTTTTTATGTTCGTTCGAGAAGATTCGACGACTGTCCGCAAGCAGGCAAGGTTGACACAGACCTGACCCTTCTCGAACATTCCACTCGCTATTGCCTATTCAGGACATTTGCCCCCTATCAGGCAACCACCGTACTCGTCCTCGTCCTCTGTCGCGGCTCATAGATCAGTCCCCGCTGCCCCCCCAACTGAGCCTTCAGTCCCTCCACCGCTGCCCGCATCTCATCCATCTCATCCTTGAGCTCGGCGTTTTCTTCCCGGAGCCTCGCGTTTCCATCCGCGAGCTCGGACTTTTCCCTCGCGATCGCAGTAATCTCTGCCTCTGGTATACGACGAGAAGCTTCATACTTCTTTTGCATCAGTGCAAGCTTGGCCTCCAGTGCCTGATTTTGACGGCGGTACACCCTACATACACCCGTCAGCTCGACTGCCCGACGCGAAAGTGCGAGAATCCCACCGTGCATCGTCCTCCATTTTGTCACGTGCTCGGTCATAGCTCTCGAGGAGCATCTCCATCTGCTTGTATCTGCTCTCGATCAGCTCGACTTCTTCTCCTCGCGCATTAAACTTTTGGAAATCCGAGTCCCTGCCGTATGTCAACATATATTTCTCCCTTACCAGACGCGAGCAGTGCCTACCAAAGTTTCTGCATACGAACGTGCTGCTCGATCTGTCGTTCGTAATCGATCAGTCGGTCAATCTTGTGCTGGTTCTCCTTCTGCTGAGTCTGCAGCTCAAACACCGCCTTTGCTGCGTCCGCCAGTAGCTTCCCTTGAGCAGCGAAAAGTGCCTATGTGACTTTCAACATACCCCCTCGTCAAAGCCGAGCGACTCCTTACCCTCGCGTCTTTCTCTGCGGTACGCAATGCTGCCGCTTCCGAGACCCAACCTTTCTTCTCCTCTCGAAACTCGCGGAGCTTCTTCTGTAGCTCTGTGTTCCAATCCGCGTATTTATTTTTCGCCGAAGAAGATTGTTCTTTGTGCTCCCTCAGCTCCCGCTCAAGGCTTTGAACTTGGGCCTTATATTGACGTAGCTTGTTATGCTGCACAAGATCAACACCTCATCCATGATATAGGCAAACCTCTTACAAGCGCTTGGCGATCAGCCTCTGCATTCCTCGACAGGACATGATCCTGGTGAAGCCTCCCTATATGACGCACGTTTTCCTTCGAAAGCCAAAGCTCAAAGTTAAGCTCGCTTCTCAGCAAAAGTACCTCGCGTTGCAAGCTCGAAATCGCCTCCGCCACATGCGATGGCAAGTGCGCACCTTCATCTCCGCCCACCAAATCGGGTGGTAGATTCATGCTGGCTTTCGTCGGCGAGCTACTA
Organism: Phylloboletellus chloephorus; assembly: GCA_038091355.1. Taxonomy (NCBI): domain Eukaryota; kingdom Fungi; phylum Basidiomycota; class Agaricomycetes; order Boletales; family Boletaceae; genus Phylloboletellus; species Phylloboletellus chloephorus. The sequence continues at coordinate 13,587 of JBBPOI010000120.1, read as the reverse complement.
CCAGGTGGGAAGAGCAGTGCTGACCATGGCATGCTCGAGTTCTCGATGTCGACTTCGAGATTCGACTTCAAGGAAACGGACGTAGTGATCATGTCCTGGAGGGATACACGAGTTTTCACAGATGGAAGGCCAAAATGACCTGAATGGGGTATTGGCACACCCGAAATATCTTCCGGAACGACAATGGAGGGTAGGACCACTGTCCGATCGTCAGGAGCCGTATCTGTCCCTTCAGTGTAAAAAGGCCGGAGAGCGGTATTGCGTATATCGAGCATGACGCATTCACTAGCTATCTGAGAAATGCTATAGTTGGCCCATGAGTCCGGTTCGGTAAGCTCCTTAAGCCAGTCTCGCCATATAACACGTGGATTGACGACACGGGTACGAAGTAAAGGCTAGGATGTATGGATTGAGTGCCAACTGTGCGCGAAGGACCGGCAGAAATAGTATAGATGTGCATACCTCCGATTTACTTCGTATGTTATCTTCATCGAGAGCGTCTTCCCAGCTCACAGTATATGGACTTTCGTAACCCCTGTCCCGCAAGTACGCCGCGGGACCGTGAAGAAAGCGGAGAAGGTTGCATGGAAAGAGATAATAAAGAGACGAGAAGTATGAGTCCGATGGAGGGGCAGACGAGGTGGTGAACGTTAGCTCCAACCTCTCCCAGCCGAGCTCGAGGCGCAGCTCAAGTGCAGCGGTACCTTCATATTGCTCGGGTTGTTTTCCGTGACCGTCATCCTTGTCCGCAAAGACAGGGAATGGTAAGACAGAGCTAGAACGTTCTTTCCAGCATATGGTTCTCGCCAGGATCGTGAATAACCGGGGAAGCATGATCTTGAGTTCCTCGCACGTCTTGACTGCGAATATAGGAAGTAGCTTGACAAGCATCGTGAGGCCGATCGTGCAAATGGTGGAAGAATTGTCGAGCAGAAGCGAATTCAAGAGACTGTTCGTGAGTGGATGTCTCGCGAAGTCTGCTGCATGTGAGCGGAATTCTGGCTCTGAGGTAAAACAGTCGAGCAAGATTAACAGTTGGAGGCGAGACGCAGGGGCCGCAAATGCAGCGTTAACTTGTGTCATGAAGTCCTAGACGGTATTGAGCAAGGCAGACGCTAGCACCGCAGCACATACCTCGGGGCATTTCAAACCAAACTTGACGAGTGCATCCTCGAGATTACTCTTCCACAAATACCTCTTTTCCTGTTGCTTCTGATCAAGCTTTGCCCATTCTAAGACATCATCTCCGGAACCTTCGTTATAGGCGTCCAAGAGGTAAAGATCCATCAACCGCCTGCGAAATTCAAGCACTTTCTCCGGATACCGTCTATCCTCGTTCTCAGCGGCGAAGATGACGAGCTCTTTGGCATGCTTTACAGAGATGGTTCGTAGGCTGGGTTCCCTAAGGGCGGGACGTAGCACGAGATCAAACCATGTTGAGATAATGGTGGTCGGTGGGAGAAGTGGACGGAGGTGGTAGAGGACACCAAGAAAGACCTCCGTGTGTCCGAGCGAAGTATGGTCTACGAGATCGTCGTGAACGATCTGGAGCTCTTCCTCCAGTCGGAAAAGCTGGACATTGGGATCTTGAGCGGACACGCATCCGACGACAAACTCGCCGACGGCGCTGAGGAGTTGTTCACGGCAGGATTTGTCTGCTGGATCTTCGAGTGCAAGTCGCAGCTGATTCGACAGCGCGGCGATGGACATGAAGACAACTAAGATGGACCAAACTGGCAGGCACCACACGTAACCCCTGAGAGAGCAGCAGAGCAGGAGGTCTTACCAACACACAAGTAGAGAAATCAACACTCGTCAAGCTAAATACAAGTGATACAAGGACAGTCACGATCTCAGTGTGGGACATGGATCTCGACTTCCTTCGCCTCGAAGACAATCCCAGTTTGTGACTTCTCCCACTGATCTGCCGTTTCGTCCTTTTCGTACTTGGGCAAATATCCATCGCGATGCTTCTTCTTGGACGTGGTAGAGATCCCCAGCCTTTTGTCGCGCGCCTGGACGACGTGATCGCTCAACTGACCATCTCCGGTGTAAGCCATCATGAGCTGGGGCGGACCAAGCGGGAGGTCCGGATGTTTGTCGATCGCCCAGGTGTGCACAGTCTTGCCGTACGTCTTCTGAAGCTCGAGCATGGCAGGCTGCTCGACCGCATCGTTCACGACGTCTAACGACCGTGAGCTGTGGCACTGCGTATGGTGCAGGGAACCTACTGGGCACGAAACCTTTCGTCTGGGTGGTGTCAGCGCGGTCGGACGGGGGACCAATGGTACTGACCTCGAGATAGAGGACACCACTTTCGACTTCGTACTTGTGCGAGTGCCAGTACTTTTTCTCTTCTTCAGGAAGAGATTTGAATACCTATGTATTGTGAGCTGTGCTGCACGTCAATAGCACGGACGGCTGGCCGTTTCGCCGACGACGTATTCGATGCCAATCAATCGGGCGTCCTTTGCTTCCGAGTCATAGATGACGCACTGACACGAGCTGAGCCGATTCACGACGACAAAGCATGGCGAGCAGACCTGATAGAAATCCGGCTGCCTGTGACTGCACAAGTGGTGCGACTCCACATGGCGCGTGCGGTCTTGGCTGGAATCCGGTCTGTCAGCGTGCCGCATCGAAAGGTGGATACGCACGCGGAGACATGGAAGCCACAAAGATGCTGGTGGATGGTGCCGATGGGCGCCAAGGACGCAACTGCTTTGGCGGCAGTGTCGTACGCGGAGGCGGGTCTGTTCATGGTGTAGCGCTGGAAAGCAGCGTAGGGGACAGGGGTCTCCTAAGCGCCCGTCCGGCAATGCCCGCTCGCCGCCCAGCTTGGCGCTCGCCATCGCCGACAACGAGCAACGACCGTCGTCGCCGTCCAGTCCGACCAAAATCAAGGTAAATCAATCTTCCTCTTCTCCCCCGCCGTTCGCACTAGCAGCCTCGTTCGTCTTCTTCGCCGCCTCGTGATGGATTCACCGCTGTCGTCTCGGATTCGCACACGTCGCTGACGCGCATCTCAGATGTCCGCCATCGAGGAAGTCCACTCTGACCACTCTGGCCACGACCACGAGGATGACCCGACCTCCCTGGCCGCCCTCGATAAAATCCAGTCCCGTTCAGAGCGCAAAGCCCGCAAGGCGCTTCTCAGCCTCGGCTTGAAGAAAGTCCCCAACATCACCCGTGTCACCCTCCGCAGACCCAAAAACGGCCTCTTCGTCCTCTCCTCGCCTGATGTCTACAAGTCACCCAACAGCGATTGCTACATCGTCTTCGGTGAAGCAAAGGTGATGCTTTACCCTCTGCCCTACACTCGACTCACTGACATAGTGTAGAACGAGGATATGAACGCACAGCATCTTGCTTCCAGTGCAGGTCCAGGCGTCGGCCTCACCCACTTGGAGACCGCGGGTGTTGCTCCCGAGGGTGATGAGGAGGACGATATCCCCGAGCTTGAGGCACCCGAGGAAGATGGTCCTCTGGACGAGTCCGGCGTTGACCCCAAAGACATCGAGCTTGTCATGGCGCAGGTCAACTGTTCACGAGCAAAGGCAGTACGCGTACTGAGGGAGAGCGGAGGAGACCTCATTAATGCCAGTCAGTCCTTGTCTGTTGCCTACCGCAGCGGCATATCTGACCGTGCATTGCAGTCATGGCTGCAAGCGAATGATCCTGCTTTCTTGACTGTCTGGCTCGCGTTTCTGTATCACTATCACGTCGCAATCCACACGCTTGACTGTTGTTTGCCGCCCTCCCGAATAGCCACATCATGTGTTCCAACATCTGAGTTCAACATAGTAATTCGAGCGCTCCCAGCCGTCCTGGATGATTTCAATGCCTCGTCGCCCTTCCCTCGGTGGCCCAACGACCAGGCCCATCGCCTGGGCGGCCTCGCAAGTGAGCCTCGTGAGCTCTCCTTTCGCGAACATGTGATAATATCGATTGTATATGGGAGCCTCGACGGCCGTTTCAGTGTCCTTCCCGGTCTGATTTCTTGTTTGTTTTGTTACGGTGCTTTGTTGGGACATCACCCAAGGTACGAACACATCTTTCCCCGAGGGTGAATCGCCGTCCGCTGGTACGACTCGCTTCGACAGTTTGTCTTGCTCCATGGCCCAGACGTAGATCAGGATACGTCCGTGGACAGGTGAAACGCGCTGAAGAAGGCGCTGAGGCCGTGATCAGCACAGGCAAGACGGGTGTCCGTCGACGCACCTGCACAGCGAGCCTCCGTCTCTCGCGCGAGGCTAGGTGGTGTATCGTAGCTATCGAGATAGCGTAGTCCTGTCATTGCTGCCTCAGCACATCCACCAGCGGCTTGCACTGTCACTTACAAACGCCCCAGCTCTCCACCCGTTGCCCAACACGTCGCCGCGGACAACTTCACGGATGACTGGGACAGTAGGTTCGCTTCCGGCATGTCTGGCAATCTGCAAGAGACTCGCGCTGCGATCAAGGCCGACAGTCAAGATGCTTCCAGGCCGATCAGCAGGCAGCGGGAGGTATTTCCCGTTTCCCGTCCCGGAGTCAAGGCCTATCCAGCCGGAAGGCAGGTCGGAAAGAAATTTGGCGATGATGGGCCAAGGCTGAGCAAACGAACTTAACGGAGGACCTGCTACAGGACTGCTACTACTCCACCTTGTACCGCGTCGATGAGAAATGAGTTGCTATCTGGTCGTAGACGGCATGGACATGTTGATCTTCGTATGCTTCGGGGTCGCCAGCGATGCGCACTGGCGTGATGCTCTTCATCGCGGGCTCCGCGAACGATAGCAGACTAACATTGCGCAGGACATGGCATCACACGAACCCCATCGTCTCATCCACCAATCTACGAAATCTGCTTCCATCAAATGCAGGGAAGGGCACCAGTGCACTCAGATCAAAGGCTGCGATGGTCGTTGGAAGATCGCTGAGCCATGAGATGAGCACAGTCGAGAATAATAATCCTGTAGGGGCCTCACCTCACGGACGTGGCTTTGAGGTGGCCGAGACCGTCAAGTCTCGAGGCAAGTTCTTCTTGGTGGTTGTCCAGCAAGGTTGGGTTTGGGACGACGATCAGAGGTTTTCCCGACCGCAGCACGTCGAGGAGGGTACCCGATCCTTGACCGAAGTCAAGGCTTACTCGTTCTCACCAGGAGGGGTGCTTACCTGCGTGGCTGATGACCAGGTCTGCGCGTTCGATGTCGGCTTGGATGGATGGCTTGAACCGCCAGGTCTCGATGTCCACACCCGCCTTCCGGACGGACATCGAGTCCCGCATGGACACGCCGCCATCCAGGACGAGGTCAGAGTTGCCTCGTTGCAGAACAACCCGCACGAATCCTTTGCGGTGCAGCGCAGTGAGCACGGATTCAGTGACCGTAGCTTGTACGAGTGCATCAAACTTGGTGGAACCGACGGTGACGAAGACGAGCATCGCAACAGCCGTAGAATACAGCCAACATGGGGTACACCCTCTGCGTGTTAGGTATGTCTTCGCCAGCGCGAGTTTCGCCCACACTGACCACATCGTCCAGGATGCGGCACGATGGGCGTCGCCATCATATCCGGCGTCGTCGCCAGTCTCCAGTCCAGGGAAAACATCCACATCTTCCCCAAGTGGGAGTCTCATACATCTGGCACATCCACCCCCACCCTAGATCCCCCAGATCCCTCGCTGCCCTCGTCCTTCATTGCCACCGTCACGCGGCTGGACAGTGCGAAGAAGCTCCAGCATGCGTTTGGCCTCCTAGGAGGGCTCGGCGCGTCTGTCCAGGTCCTCGTCGGCGAAAACCTCGCAGCGGTCCAGAAGGCTGATGTTGTCATTTTATGGTACGCTGTCTGCCCCTTTGTCACGATCCGGCTGATGGATTCTTCATAGCTGTAAACCCTATCAAGCGCAAACCGTCCTTGGTCAGGATGGAATGAAGGATGCTCTCGACGGAAAGCTGCTCATCAGCATCCTTGCGGGTGTTACCATCTCCCAGCTGACCGCATGGGTCTTTTCAACCACAAAAGTCGTCCGGGCCATGCCCAACACCCCCTGTCGAGTGCGCGTTCCCCTGCTCACATCCCCTCGACCTAATGAAATCTGTAGATTCGAGAGGGCATGACAGTCGTCAGCCCCCTCCCCACCCTCTCGAACAGCGAAGAGACTGAGCTCGACCGTTCAATTATCCTCAAAATCTTCTCATCCATCGGTCGCTGCCGGTTCCTGGAAGAAAAATATTTTGATGCATGCACCGCTCTGTCAGGGTCAGGTCCTGCATTCGCATGTATTTTCCTCGAGGCAATGACAGATGGGGGTGTCATGATGGGCTTGCCAAGGGCCGAAGCGTTGGAGTTAGCTGCTCAGAGTGAGTTACCCCCTATACTTTGATATCAGACTGGAGAAATATGTGCTCGGTAGCTTTGCAAGGAGCAGCACGCATGACTCTCCAAGTTGGCGCGCATCCAGCTCAGATCAAAGATTCCGTGACAAGCAAGTGTTCGTGTTCAACTGGGTCTTCGTTTCAGGCTAATATCTCACGTAGCTCCCGGAGGATGCACCATCGCAGGGCTTCTGGCGATGGAAGACGGCAAAGTCCGGTCCACAATTGCTCGAGCAATCCAGATCGCCACGGAGCGAGCCAGCGAACTTGGCCAACCAGCCAAGAAATAGTTGCTGCGCGAGATCCAATTGCTTGGACGCAAAATGAACATATTTTGATAGTGAAGAAAGTATTACAGCATGTATCCCATCTTGCTTTCGAACCTGCGTAGCACATTGCAAGGGCCGACATATGTCGTGGGTAGCGACAACGATACAACGTCGCAATAGTTGTCTTGCTCCCGTAAAATGAGGGCGGTCGTGTGGGTTGTACAACGCCGCCCAGAGTGTTGGAGAGCGGCACAGTCGACAAACAACGCGACAGACAAGTAAAACATAATGTACTGGATGCATCAAGTTAATATGAAGTCCTGCACATTACAACTGAGCTGAGGGGAATGTTCGGGCAGAAACAGCGGCACTCACCAATCTATATAGCACGATAAGCAATTTCCAGACTATGAGTATTCAGAGGAGACATATCTCCTGCGTGTGAACCTCACTGCTTTGGAGCTCAACGGCTATCCGACAACGTCAAGCAAGCGGGGCAAAGATAATAACAGGAATAGTCACGACAATGACTTGATATTGCTCAGAAGAATGAGCGCCACCCCGTGTGATGGATGCGGTGAGACGCTAAAGTGAAAGAGCATATTTCTTGAAGGAGAGTCACACGACATACATAGGGAAACAATAAGATTGCGGAGAGTAATGTACGATGCCAAACCTGTGGAATGAGAGTCAGTAGACGACTCGAGGTGTTTATACGGGAGACTTACACAACAACGGATCACCGATCTGAAAGCAGGGCACGCGTGTATAAACGAACAATGAACGCAGGATAGATTGGTGGTACGCACAGAATTCGTGAGTGTCGTCTGCTCGTTTGACCGTTTGCTGGCGATGAAAAGAAAAGGTGTGAATTTTATATATGATGACCAAACAAAGGACAAACAACACACTTTCCACGCCTCCTCAAAGTCGACCTGGAGGATAACATATCGGTTCTTGCGCACGGCTGCATCAAAACTCAGACGAAGAGGTTCGCAAAGGAGCAGGGCCTGCGTACCCTGTAGACCAGCTGCTTGCGCAATGGAAGAAATCTCTGCCGACGATAATCGGTCAGGTCTGGACACGTCTGAAATACTCTTCGGTCAGCCACAGCAAGATCGCAGAAGTCGGCGATCACTGACAATCCTCGAGGTCGACATCAGGTCCAAGGTTCATCTTGCTGGTAACGGTCTGGAAAACTAGACGTTTCTCACGTCGTGACGGAAGAGGGAACTCGATCTTTCGGTCCAGGCGGCCAGGACGAAGAAGGGCGGGATCAAGGGTATCTGCACGATTTGTGGCCATGATGACCTGCAGTGCACGACGAACGGACGTCACGAGACCCTGAACGCCAAAAGCGGACGACATACCTTGACATTGCTGCCTTGGTCAAAACCGTCCATCTGGTTCAGTAGTTCAAGCAAGATACGCTGAACCTCCCGATCTGCACCAGTTTGCGCATCGAACCGTTTGGTGGCGATGGCATCGATCTCATCAATGAAGATGATGGCAGGCGCGTTTTCGCGAGCGAGTCGGAAGACGTCGCGGACCATGCGAGGACCCTCGCCGAGGTACTTTTGTACGAATTCACTCCCAACTACGCGGATGAAGGAAGCAGTGGTGTGGTGGGCAACAGCTTTCACAAGCATGGTCTTTCCAGTACCTGTAACGATGATAAATACAAGGCAACAAATGGGCATGTGCGACTGTCACCTGGTGGGCCGTACAGCAAGACACCGCGAGGGGGGTCGATACCAATTTTCTTGTAAAGGTCGAAGTGGGTGAGAGGCAGCTCAACCGCTTCTCTGATTTCTTGCTTCTGCGAGTCCATTCCACCAACATCAGAATACGTGACATCCGGCTTCTCCTCCTTCGTGAGCATAGCAATAGACGAATCCGCTTCCGGGGGCAGGATATCGACAAGGGCATTGGAGTGCCGGTGGAGGGCGACAGAAGACGATGGTTTCAACAGCTCCCTGTCCAATGTGGACAAGATCCTCACAACATAATTTGAGCCCGTGGTTGAGCCGACGATGCCGGTCTGCTGGTCGATGGCTTCCAGGAACTGGCCGATGACGAGGGGTACAGACTTGATTCGCTTGACCTCCTCCTGCGCACGGATGAGCTCGCGCTTGAGGTTCGCCTGCTCGTCTTTGATGTAGCTTTCTTGGATGTCGAGGAGCTCGAGGTGACGGGAGAGTTTCTTGTACTTTGTATAAAGGTCCCCCTCCTGGAGCTCCTTGTAGAGGGCAGACTTTTCGGTCACGACAGACTCGAAAGCCGGGTCCTGGAAGAAGACGAGCGTTGTGAGTGGGCGGGAACGACGTGCGCGCGACTCACTTGTTTTTGTATGTCCATGTCGAGTGCGAGTGGTGGTCGCAGTGACGCGTTCCTCGTGTGGGGGGATGGGAAACACCTGCCCGTTTGAATTGCGCGCCTTGACGAGAGCGGCATGGCGCACGTCGTCCAACCCCTCGACCAGCCGTCAAACTACAAGGACTCGCAGAGCAGACTCGAGCGGTCCAAGCAACAGGAACTCCTCTCCAGGTCCACGACCCTCTATGTGCGTGCATGCTCTCAGCTCGCCCGCCAACGCACCCTCACTGCTGTCAGATCGGCAATCTGAGCTTTTATACGACAGAAGAACAGATATATGAGTTGTTCACTAAATGTGCCAGTCCGGAGGATGGTGGCGGTATCAAACGCATCATCATGGGGCTCGACCGCAACACCCGGTGCGCTGTCCTCCACCAAATGCGATTCTGTTGCTCATGCCTCGCCGTCCGTGCAGAACGCCCTGTGGTTTCTGTTTTGTAGAATATTACACGCACGCCGAGGCTCTCGCGAGCATGAAGCATGTCAGCGGCACCAAACTCGATGAGCGTATTATCCGTTGCGACCTAGACCTGGGTTACAAGGAGGGACGTCAGTTCGGCCGGGGAAAGAGTGGTGGTCAGGTTCGTGACGAGCACAGGCAGGACTACGACCCAGGCCGCGGAGGTTGGGGTGCACAGACTCAGCTGGAGAGAAGGAGAGAGGTCGAAGAGCGCTACGCCGACGCGCAAGATGGCCCAGGCGCCGTTGCTGGCGGTGGCGGAGAGTGGAAAGAGACAGAAACGAGGGAAACTCTCAAGCGCGGCCGTTCGCCTGACGATGATGGAGACAACGCGAGACTAGTCCGTGGAATGTTTTCACCTCTTCTCCTCCGCTGACTGGTTATTCCAGCCCCACCGTTCACGGATCGATGATTCCGAGGGTGAGCGAATGTAAAGCGGTATCCTGTGCTCTATTCGACATGGACATGTTGTGATCATGCATAATAATATTGACACCATGGGCTACGCCGTCATCGAACTACACAAGCTCGCACCTGGAACTTTGTACCGAACGTGTCGGGCTGGAAGAGAGTCATGTGTATGCGCCGAGCTATATGATACGAATCTGATATGGACGGGGCGCGAATCAGGTATCTTGAGTAGAGAGAAAACTCGTCTGCTTGTCTTCTCGACGCTGAACATCGTGCTAAAGATCCTGATGGACAGAATCACTTACAAATTAACTTTGTAGATCTCGGGTTTGTCCCCCAACCCATCAGTCTTGGTGTGTTCAAGAAAGTCCTTTACGCTTTCCACCGAGGCTTTCGGGGGCAAGCCCCATGCGCAAACATGCCTGCCATTACCCATGGCGCCCGAGGCAGTGATGCCACACAAAGACTCTCGCTCGAGAGCTGCCTTGCGTCCCTTGACGCCTCGCAGGTGCTTGATTATCGGAGGCTCAAGGCATGGGCTGGCAGTGACAGTATGTCCTCCTATGGAAAGATTTTCGAGCTTAGCCATGTTCATCGTCAGAAAGTCGGGATGGGAGAGTGAGATATAGGCCCGGCGAGTTGGTAAGAAACGGAAGAGCTGTAATTGGACTGGACTGGCGTAAGAACATGAATAGCAAGGCCGAGACACTCACCATCCTCAACACCGACGAGTCGTTCGCGCCGCAACGCTCTCTCGATGTCGGCGGGAAGCGTCGTTCGCGACAGGTTCTCCAACCGGATGTGTCGTCTGGGCTCGGCTGGCATATGCATTCTTCCCCGCTCTACTTGACGGGATGAAATGACTTACTGCTGAGCTTTTCTCCAGCCGGTCTAGCTGCCCGACATACTGCACTCGCGGCGAACATCTTCCGTGACGAATGGTCAGAACTACTAAGTAACACCCCTCGGTACCCACGCTCTACCATGACCGACGCCCGAGAGACCTCTGAAGAAGAACACATGTTTTTCATGCAGCAAGCATTGGACGAAGCGCGGTCAGAAAATTGCGTACCCGTGCAGACCGCGTTTTGTGTCGGATGTGTTCTGGTGGTGCGCTTACCAGGCGCGCAGCCAGTCACTTTGGCCACGGGATATTCGAGAGAGCTGCCCGGAAACACGCACGCAGAAGCGAATGCTTTGACAAAGGCGCTCCGTCTCTCAAAGTCCCACCTGGCAGCTTTCTGTCCGTCGGCGTCGCCGACCCCATCTAACGAGGACCTTCTCCGCTACACCGATGTCTATACTACACTTGAGCCTTGTTCCGTCAGAACATCTGGCCTCCCGGCGTGCGCAGATGGTCTCATCAAGGCAGGGATCAAACGATGCATCATCGGGGCAGGCGAGCCGGAGGACTTCGTGAAGTGTGCCGGAGCACAAAAGTTGAAGGATGCTGGTATTGATGTTGTTTGGCTGAAGGCCGTGGAGAAACAGTGTCTCGACGCTGCTCGGAGAGGGCACCACACAAAAGAGTGACTCATTCATCACCGTCTTAGACAAGTGCGCTCCAATTACTCGTCCTTGTCCCCAGCCTACTCAAACCGCCTACGACAGACAACGCTTCACCCCCGTGGCCCAAACGTCGATGATTTCCTTTGCACGGACCGCATCCATGATCGTCCCTGTGCTCTCAATGGACATGGTGATAGCGTCCAGCTGTTCATTGATTACAATGTCAACCATGACGTCGTCCTGGGATTCATAACAGTCAATTGTATGATCTCCACGAACAGTCGGGTACAGACTTGGATCAACTTGGTGATCGGCAGCGGATCGATCACCGAGTCCTCAAATGCCGGCGGTTCCTCGGGTATTGTGTGGTTAATCTGGTGAGCAATGAACGACGTCTGACATCCAATCGAAAGGCAAGGAAATACCTCGACAAAGGTAAAGAGTTCGTTTTCGCGTCTGTCTTCGAGCGCAGCCTCGAATACATTAACGAACACATTCGTGAGAGGCAAGCCTCTGCCTCCTGTTATCCATTTATCGATGTCCTGCAGACTGCTCTGTTGAATGACTGGGGTACGTTGGTACAGATCCTGTTGCACTTTACGGGCGACCTCAATGAGGTTGTCCGAGACGGGGATATGCATTGGCAAGACGTTCATGCATGGCACGGCCAGGCTCAGGACATTTGGAACCGATCCTGTCCGCCCCGCATGCCAGAGTCCGAAAGTAGCGTGATCAGCAGAGGAATGAAGGGCATGAACCGAAGCCCAAGATGCCAGCAGGATACAATGTAAAGGTAGATCGACCTCCTGGGCTCGCTTCTTGAGTTCAGTGACCCCTGGAATAGCAGATGTATTCGTCACAAGAATCCTCTCTCGCGAGGATTCTCGACTATTCTCAGGGATCAGCGGAGGAAGACACCTTGGGAGATATGGAGGGGGCATGATAGACTGCCAGTAAAGCTGTTGCTCAAGGAGGTTGGTCGACGACGGTGCAAACACGGCCAAAAATGGGCGTGCATCTGCAGTATTCTGTGGCGATGAACCGCGGTAAATAGAGGACAGATCTCCGAGCAGAAGCCGGAGGCTGAAAGCATCGTACTGAAAGTGATGCATCCGAATCAGTAGATAACGGCTCGCCGGCGATGATGTCAAAAGGAAACCCTTTGCTTGTGGGGTGCTTATGGGCAACGGTGATGTGACGATAGTCTTCATCTTCTCAGCGAGAGCAACCAAGTCGTGGCCACGTTCAACGGTCTCCTTCGTTAGATCGGTTTCCGTTGAGTCCAACGCAAAAGTGACTATTCGTGGATCAGTATGACCTGGTGCCGAGGCAAACGTCGACTGGAGGATTGGGTGACGCGCCATGAGAGCCTTCCATGCCCCTCGCAGCTGTTCAATGTTGACACTGGGGCTAAGCCTATAGGCGAAAACATGGTGAAAACGTCGGCGGGCGCTACGTTGCCAAGCTGCGATCAGCCATTTCATTCCCTCGGTGGCAGCAGAGACCGAAATGATCTGATAACGGCGACCTTCTGGAAATCGTTGGATGATCGCCTGGCGCTCTTCGATCGTTATCTCCAGTAAGGATGAGTTCAATTGCGGCGCCGCAATTCCGAGATCGCGCCCAGTGGCCCTGCAAGCCAATTCGCCGACCGTGTGGCTGGAAACGATGTCTCCTACACTTATCGTGAACCCGGCTTTCCTGCACTTGGCGCTCAGGCTGATAGCACTGATGGAGTCCACACCCACTGCCACGAGTGACTGCGAGGGATAGAGTTTGTCTGCAGCACAGTGCGCTACTGATTCAAGAACAGCCAACAACGCGGGGGGGATATACAGACTGTCGCCCAGTTGAGAAGCTGGTTTTATGGCATCTGCCATTCGGATGCTCATATCAGTAGGTAAGACCGGAGTGGCTCGACGGTCTGGGTGGTCGACCATATCGTGCACCAGGCCATCAATCTCATCCAGCACACCGCTAAGTGTTTCGGCATCCATGACGTCGGTCAGGCAAGCCAACTTGATCAAGAAACCAGTCTCCACCTCGTGGAATTCGATATTCAGGGGATACTAGATGAGTTTAGCTCGCCAATCTAAGCAGAGAACGAACAGTACGTCACCTGAATTTGGGTATCGAACTCCCCCGGTTCGCGCAGTGTCCATAGGTTGCTCTGAACACGGGGACACCGAGGTTGAAAGAGGAA
>JBBPOI010000119.1:0-27799 GCA_038091355.1 Phylloboletellus chloephorus | reverse complement strand
CAGCTTCCGGTCTGGTAAGAGTACTTCACGCGCTACCCATCACCGAGCATTTGGCTTTGGCGGTTGCCCAGACCGGTCCCCTTGATTCGCAAAGGGCGGAGAGCGACCCCACTGCCTCTCCAGAGACCTGGTCCGGTAAGTGCTAGCCTGCCGTCAGGCCCCGATTCTAACCAACCACATCCCGTGAGCTTGGCTGCTCACCATCAAACGTGATGTGCAAGATACCAGATCACTTGTATTCGTAGTCCGTAGTAATACCCACAAACTGCAAACCTTCACCGCGGAATATCGTCGTTTGAAGGAGATTGCGAGTAAGCGTACACCAGAGCACGCGCTACCTAGTGTCTTACTATCTCTTTGAAGCCGCAACTCATCCAGATAGTGCTGACTTTACTTGGGTTGAGGCGTATGTTTCGGACCCGTCGCCTTGTTGTCTTGATCTTCGCCTTCGTAAGCAACTCTTACACACGCGCCTATCTCCAGCTATCGCTGGCCTTCCTGGAGACGATGTGTCAGATATCTCAATTGTACGGCGTGATTGGATCGAGCAGACCGCCGCCAACAAGGCATCGAGTGGTAGCGTCGAACACTTAAAGTGAGGAAAAGTTCCATGCACTCTCTGTTTTCCGTTCATAATGAACGCTTTGCAGAATACGGCTCGGGACCTTCAACGTCAACGGAAAGGCTCCTTCCCAAGATTTATACCCCTGGCTACGTGGTTCCGATCCTAAGAGCCAAGTCAAGACTGGTTGGATATCTCCGTTGGCGCTTTCTCCGCTCGAAGTCTCAGCGCATCCACTTCACCAAGGTTCGTCCGTAGTGGTTTTCTCACTCTCTCCCAAGTGATGGTTATTTCTAGAACTGCTCGAGAACAACTCGTCGGCTGGCACAGCTGGCGTCCAAGCTTTTCAAGATCCAGATGTGCTGGTGCTGGGCTTTCAGGAGCTGGATCTGTCGGCTGAAGCGCTTTTGTATGCCACAAGTACGCTGAAAGAGGACGAGTGGCTAACAGCTATTATTGCTGGTCTCGGAGAGAAGGGCGTGCTGTATGAAAAGGTACGTCCTCATTAACGCAACCGGATCGAAATTGATTGTTTTTTGGCGCCACTAGCTTGCTTCAAGGCAGCTCGTCGGCATGCTGCTCGTGGTGATCGTGAAGAAAGCACTTGTGTCCTGTTTCAGTGATGTTCGGTCGTGTGATGCTGGCTCAGGTATCATGGGATTTATGGTATCTAACCATGACCCTCCTGAACGATAGCTCAGATACTCATGCACGGCGTACAGGGAAATAAGGGTGCCACGGCCATCAGGTTGGAATTTACTCCGAAAGCGTCTTCGGATCCGCAAGTAACAACGTATCGGCCGACAATCTTGACGTTCGTCAATGCGCACCTTGCGGCGTCGGACGAAATGGTAGAGAGGCGGAATTATGATTTCCAGGAACTAAGTGGACGCCTGGTATTTCCTCCAAATGGATTGAGTGAAAGTTATGCATCAAGTTCCGTCATGGGGGATTCCTCCAACATATACCAGAGTGACGTGCTCTTCTGGATGGTGCGCAGACCCTCGTTGGAATATGATATCGACTTTTTAATTCATCCCATTCCATTTAGGGAGGTGAAGAATTGTCGCAAGCCGAGGATGGGACGCTCACGTTTGATTTAGATCTCAATTACCGTCTAGACCTACCCGACGGCGACATAAGGACACTATTGTCCTCGCACGCATCAGGTATAGACAGCGTACAGACTCTATTGTCGTATGATCAGCTTAGAGCTACTGCTGTATGGAGCCAGAAGGCCTTTGCGGGTTTCACAGAGCATCCCATCACTTATATTCCGTACGTGATCTCCCAGCCAGTCATGTTTGTGACGTTGAGGCTTACCCTTGTATGCAACAGTACTTACCGACTAGCTCCGGGTGTGTCAAAAGATCGACTGGGATATGACACGAAGTAGGTGCTCCGAAGCATTCATGCTGGGCTGGACGATTCTCAACGTGTAGATCAGGCGCAAACCCGCTTGGACTGATCGCATTTTGTACATGACCTCACCTGATGTGAAGGTGGCACAGGTGGCATACAGAAGCCATCCGGAAATCACAATGAGCGACCATCAGCCTATCTCCGCTGATTTTGATGTACCTGTGCGTGTCGTGGCGTTTGTGAAAGTGGTCTGGAGGACTTACCGAGGCCTTGCCGTGGTGGTTTCGCTGCGGTTCATTTTTACAGTTGACTTTAATCGATCAGTCGCAGTATGAGAATTTGGTCTCGGTACTGCATCGTGAACTAGCTGGCTTTGAAGGCTCTGGACGGAGGCCAAAGACCAAGATCCAGCCGATCTCGATAGATTTTGGAAATGTCAAGTAAGTACTCGCCCTCACAAACGTGAACGTTTTTATGCGGTCAGATACAAGCAAACTATTCATCGCGGGGTGGTAATACAAAACGAGGGCGATGTGAGTCGCTCGACGTAGGGAGTGACTAATAGAACGCTGTTGACCGGATTTTGACTGGCATAGATTCCGTGTGTGTTTCGCTTCGTGGGCACTGAAGCTGATTCAGAACCTGTTTGTGAGTTCCTTCTTGATACCTCGTGGTTGGCATCCTTGACAATCGATCGGATTGACTGCCGCATCAGCACCCGCATGGCTCCGCGTCGAGCCGATGGTGGTGCGTGGTTTGAGCTGGTCCACACACACACAGATCGCGGAATCCTTGCGTTGTCTAGGGGCTCTTGCGTCCTCACGAATCCACGACCATAAGACTATCGGTCTACATCGATAATGACTCAGCGGCGAAGTTGAACCTCGGGTCGTCGAGGCTGGAATGCACGCTCATCCTGCATACTGCTCTTGGGAAGGACGATTTCCTGGCCGTCTCCGGAGATTATCGTACGTCTGTTCATATATGTCCCCTCTTTCCATCCATTCCGAATTCCGAGGTTTGAACGCCTTTCATCCATTCAGAGTACACGTGTTTCGCGAACACGCTCGAGAGACTCACGCAGTTGGCTGGACCGATCAGGCAGCTCAAGTCGCCTCAGGAGTTAATGCCCGCTGGGCAAACAATCAATGCGCCCAGGGAGTTCATGCGGCTGATCAATTGGATGATGTCGAACGTTTCTGCTGCCGTACGTATCATCCGCGCCGCTACGTCTTCGTATATCCGTGACATTGGAGACATTCAGGATGAGCTGCTCGAATACCCGGCACAGGAGAGCTTCTGTCACGTCATCAGAGAGGTGCGTCGTGTTGTGGTGACATGCTCGCGTGTCGGCTAAGGACCCTTTGACCGTGGAGTGCCTTGACACAGGAGACGAATTCCCGTCGGCGGCTCCTGATGGAGACCACCGTGGCCTCATCGCGGCGTTCGCCAGCACGCTCGTCTCGCTGCTCGATTCGTTGGTCGAACCCGTCGTCCCTGCCCATCTCCACGCACATTGTCTACGAGCGAGGGACAAGGACGAGGGGTTCGAAGTGCTCAACATGTTCCCGCACGAATGCATCAATGTGGGCTGTTGCATTTCTATTGGTTCGCGTAAACTGATGGCTTTGACGTTGTCCCGTTGAAGGTCTGGATATCGCTGACGGCGTTCTTGCACTATATCGCCGTGCAGGCTTCATCGAAGGATGGCTCGAGCCCGCCCAGCTCCAGAACAGCGCATAGACTTGGTGTGTTTCCTGTCGATCGTCTTGTCTGCATGTATTAACAAGGGGCTAGCGACGGCCTTTGCTCCCATCTTACTTCGTGATGACCCAACTGGCGTTCATCCGAGAGCGTCGCCCGTCGGAAAGCGCAATTTCCTTCTCTGTTTCATAGAATAAGACACTGCACAAGGAATCAGAAATCAACACCGGTGTTACATCTGTTTCTATTACTACTGATCTCTCGGCGTGTATTGTACCTGTTCTAGTTTGATCTACGCGAAAAGCTTCTTGTATGCCTTCTTCTCCTTGTCTCTGAGCTCCTTCTCGCGTTGTGCGATCTTGGCGAGTTCGCTCGAGATGGTCGCTTTCAAGTTGAGTGGGTCTTCTGTCGCTAGGAGATTGGTGGCTTCCAAAAGGTCGCTCTTCGCAGCCTCGCCATCTTTCAGTGCCACTTTTGCCAGTGCGCGACGGTACAGTGCTTTCGCTGCGGTAGTTAGCGGTAAGTACTCATACGATGCCAAAGGGCACGACCAACCTTTGTGTTCTACCTTGACCGCCAGCACGTACGCCCGTGTCGTCTGCTGTACCGCCAGAGTTGGGTCAGGTGGCTGAATGCGAAGCGCAGCAAGTGCAGAGTTGTTGAGCAGGACCGTGCGGAGCTCGTCAAAGTCATTTTTGCGCTCGGGGGGTGCGTCGTCTGGCAAAGAAGGGTGTCCGTCCAGGTACCTCAACGACTCTGAGCGCACCATCCCTTGCGTTACAACATTGATCCACAACCCGAATGGCAAATCGACGTACTGAGGTACTTGTCCAACGCCGCTGACGGGTTTATATCACCAGCCTTGGACCCATCGTCGTTCTTTCCAGTGAGAAACGTATTCCCGATGCTTTTGATGGTATTGGCAGCCGTGTAAGCGTACTCGTGGTCGTCTGGTGCGCGCGCGTCGTCTACGGGGTAGTCTTCGTAGTTGTCTCCATCAGGGCTCGCGGATTCTTTCAGAGATGGATCGTCTGGGGATAGAACGCCGCAGGCGGCGATGACGATTGGTGTAGTGGGGACGTCTCCAGAGGACGTCGGGTGGTGCTCGATCCTGCGAACTGGAGGCGGCAGAATTGGCATTGGAACTGCCATTTACGCGAGAGCGAACGTACCTATCGATTTACCTTTGATGACCTCACCGAACACGACGTGTTTTCCGTCAAGATGGTGCGTCTCTGCGACGGTGATGAAGAACTGGGAGCCGTTGGTGTCTTTGCCTGCGTTGGCCTGTGGTGTGTGCGGTCAGCACGCAGAGACTTTGGAAGAATGCTCGACGGTACCATGGAGAGCAGGAATGGTTTGTCGTGGTTCACGGGGAAAGCCTCGTCTGCGAACTTGTTCCCGTAGATGGACTCTCCGCCAGTACCTGCAGCAGAGTCAGGAGGAACGGGCGAAGCACGGGAAAAGCTCGCATACCATTTCCAGCAGTGAAGTCGCCTCCTTGGCACATGAACCTAACGAGGACAAGACAAGGGGTCAAGCCTGGATGGAATGACTCCAGTCATGCAGAGGTGCTGCGTACCCTTTGATGACACGGTGGAACTTGGACCCGGCATAGCAAAGTGGCTTGCCTGATTCGCCGATGCCCTTCTCGCCCGTGCATAGTGCGCCTGAGGGGTGGGTCAAGAGTGGGCGAGTGCGGGAGGGGGAGACGTACGGAAGTTCTCTGCGGTCTTTGGGACCAGATCTGCATAGAGAGAGAATATGATGCGACCGACCGTCCTTCCGTCGACGGCGATGTCAAAGTAGGTGATTGGACGCTCTGCAGAGTCGGAATCGGACATGGCGAGGAGGAGGAGGACCGCTTTACTAAAACAGCAGGTCTCGAATTTCTCAGTCTTGCAGTCTGTCGGATGGCCTCCTTCCTCCAACTTCCGCTCGAGCTGCTTCCAGCAATTATTGACTTCGTACTCAAGCCTCAGCACATCTCCACGCTGTGTCTGGTGAACAAGACATTCAACAAGTTTGCGACGCCTTTGTTCTATCGGCGCGTATTCGTATTTGCTTGGTACAAGGGGGCCAAGACCAAGGTCAGTCTCCGGGTATTGACTTGGGCAAGCCGTTCAATATCGCTCTCCAAACAGGTCGTCTTGCTCTTCCAGACACTATCTGGATGTCCCCATCTCGCCCGTCATGTACAGAAATTAGGCAAGTCACGATTGGCTCTCTCTCGCGACTGGAACTGCTCATACCACCTTGATAGAGATCAGAGACTTTCCAAGGGGTCTATCCGCCCAAGGCCACTCTGATTTACTACAGTTGTGCACCCAAGGGATCAGAAATTGCGTCAACCTTTGGTCTTGCACGTGGACTAGAGACGGATCCATCCATTCTGCTGTGCTCGAGGCTCTCAGCGGCTGTCCGCGGCTGCGCGAGCTCGAGATCAACGGGAACAGCAGCGGATACGACCCAGTTTTACTCACTCGATTCTCGCGCTTGAGCAAGATCTCGTTGATTATGCCGAGCGCTCGGGTCCTAGACATTCTCCCCGCCTGGATTTCGATCACAGGCGAAACGCTGCGCAGCCTTACGATCATATGTAAGGTGAGCTGATGTGTGCACATCCAATCCGAGACAGTGAGTTACAGCCTTGCTCAGGCATCCACTCTGGTGACCGATGCATTTCTGGTAGATCTTGCGCCGAGCCTTCAAGAGGTGGAGTATCTGTACATCATTGGATGTCCAAAAGTGACGCAGGAGGGTATCGGGGCGGTCGCGTCTGCCAACAGGAGCGGGCTTATTGGGATAAGTCTAGAGGGCCTCTCGCGGGCATTCGTACGTGTTTTGCTCACGTTGTTGACCCGCTGGCCTTAGTTCCCCCCCCCCCCCCGGCAGGATATGTCTGCATTTAAAGCGACATGTCTCCGCACAAAGGCATTCCGACGGCTGAGAGCGATCACGCTGACGATCCACGTTCACGTGCCTCTGGACGAGTGGTCCCGTGACGTTGAAGAGCTGCTATCTTGCGCGCCGTTGGAAAGTTTCTCGATATATTCCACGACAACGTCGACAAGGAGCCCCATACGAGATGAATTTTGGAAGAGTATAGTGACCAAACACGGTCCGCGGCTGAAGAAGTTCTCGGTTCATCGAATGCAGATTAGTCTCTCCTCACTGGAAGTTATTTGTTCACAATGTCTGCGGCTCGAGCAATTATTTATCGTAGCGAAGCAGAGCGAACTAGTGCGTCCCTCCCTAGTCACGCCTCTGCATGCGAAATGATCGTATCTCGAGGACGATGCGGCGCGCCTGTTTGCGTTGTTGAAGAACCTTCGCACACTGCATGTCGGCTTTCCGCTGGCGATGAGTGAATTCTCGGAGATGTCTCCACCGATATTGATGCAGAGGGCGGTCTCGATCGTGCACATGTGTTCCCCGACACTTGCACACATCGGATGTAATACTCGGGTATGGCAGGTGAGAGCGGCGTACGCTGTGGTGTCCATGCTCAAGGATCGTCAAGGTCAAGAGAGCTGTCCATGTGAACGAGAACGGCGAGATGCATGTTGTGCCGACGCTGTGTCCGCAGGAGGACCCGGATATTCCTGAGCAGTTCCTTGTGATGCGAGCGTGAGCTGGGTTGGTATTTCGTTAGTCGGCTGTAGTAGCGCTCGCTACACTTTGAACTGTATCAGCATGCTTCATCCGCACTACGCCAGCCCGCCCGCCAGCGAGTCCCAGCCGTCCTCGCCGCGCTCGAGTGCGCTCCCTTCGCCCCCCGACAGCCCATCCGAGTCGATATCGTCCCTCCCCTCCGTCGCATCCTCTTTCTTTTTCTCCTCCGCAGCCGCCAGTCCCCCGCACTCCCATCCTCACTCCGACCGTGCCCGCGAATCCACACAGGGGCTCATCATCCCCTCTCTGACCCTTCCAGATGCCCTCCCGCGACCGACACAGTACGGGAAGACCATTGGAGACGTTCGATTGCTGGTGATAGGAGATGCCGCCCAAGATCACACTCTGGTGTCCAGCCTCTTCTTGGATGACAACGAGGACGTGGTGGACCCCGGCAGCTGGGAACCGACCAGCGACGGCTTCGTGTTGCGCGCCTCGACAGACTGGATCGAACACAAGGACGCGCACGGCCTCGAGAAATTTGAGCCATCACGGAACTTTGAGCTGATTGCCCTCCGCCAGTCCAACGTACGTGTGCCGATCTCATGCCGCATTATTCGTTCTGAAGATCGCATGAATGCCAGCCTTTGTCCATACTGCCAGTCATCCATTCCCCGTTCCAATCTCTCCTTGAGATAATTGATCAACGCTGCCAGCCTTCTGTCGCCCTTGCCAACCTCATCGCTTCGCCGTGGGCCCCGCTGTACACCGCTCTCATAATTTTGACAGTCTCTGGCGAAAGCAGTCCTCCATCTCGTGCATCCACAGAAGCCAACCCTGCTCAATTCACAGGACACTCTACCGCCGAGAATGAGCTCATTGACGCGCTCGCCCCCCACATCCCCGTTATTGTACTTCGCCATGGCGTGGATCAGACCACATTCCCTTCGCGACCTCACATGTCTTCCTTCAGACCGTTCTCGCCTTCGGCGCTCCGCAACGGCCTATTTCGATCGCCGGAGACGGTCTCGTCCTTGCGCTACGAGGCAGCCGAACGCTTCATGCGTTGGCGAGAGGTTGAGCGTGCAGCTGAAAACATCGCTGCAAGCCATCGCCAAACGACACATTACATCGCCGCCGAGCCGCAGGGTTGGGACAAGGCTAGATGGGAGGCTGAATGGGAAATACGACTGTCTGAGGACGTCGCTACGCGTGCAAGGGAGAACACTGTCACGACTCGACCTGATCGTGTGACCAGACCAGCGGCCCCGTGTGTCGATCCCCTGCACCTTTCCAGCTTGCTGTCGCTGTCGCTTTCACTTCTTGAGCCAGTCAGGGATCGGCTGCGGAAGAGCGTGGGGAGGGCTTGGGAGACGCTGTCGGACGGCGAGGTGCGGGTTGCATTGCTGGGCACTTTTTGCATTGGCATTGGGATTGGCCTCATGATTCGATAGTCAAGTTTTGGGCCTGACTGATTACATAATCATCACTGCTAACAAGAAGTACAACGTTGCTCCGCCCCGTTGCGCAGTCTCGGTCCCACTGCTCTCCTGGGGATACTCCGTTTCGAAGACGGCGCGCGATATTGTCCGCGTTTGCATGCTTGCGATGCCGTCCATCGCTCGAGCGTGGCGAGGATGTCCTGAGCCACGCATAAGTTGTTTCAGAGGTCAGCTCCGATGCAAATGCGTCTACTCACATCCAGAATGACCTTGGAATGCGGGGAAGTAACCCAGACGTACTCTCCCGACTCAGCATCTCTAGACGTGATGTCGTCTTTGAACTGCATCAGCGCTGGGCGGTTGCGATTTTTGCACAGCTTGTCGTTCGCCTGCACCAGCAGCGCATGCATGGCGCACAAGCGATGGAAGTGCGGGCATCCTTCCAACAATAGCGTCAAGCAAAGCTGTATATCCTTCGCAGTGGATATCCGTGCATCGAACAAGCTTCCCATGAAGCCAGCGATGTTGATACCGCGCATGGTGAGCGACACAGTATTCGTCCGAGTCGACGCAACTTCCGTCCAGGCGCCGTGCTGTATATACCGCGTTGTCAGCCAAGTCCAGATGATAACTGCAATATCGACTTACCGGCTTCCAGTGCTCTTTGAACATGTCCAATGCTGAGAAGCGAATGGTGTGCTCTAGGCTCTTCCCTTCCACGTGTGATTTCTTCACCACTTTTTTGATGATAGCTTGCGCGGTACGGGCCGCGAGTGACGTGGATTGCAGGGACTCCACTCCGAACGCGATCAGTGACTCGACAAAGGGATCTTTTCCTCGAACGCGATAGTCCAACGTCCATCGATTGACCATGTCATGGAACTCCACTGGAGTTGGCGACTCTCGACGACTTGATGAAACGCTTTCGTGATCCGATGCGACAGAGCTGTAGTCAGTGACGTGGAATGAAGCCTCTCCATGGATTTGCTTGTCCCATGGCTGATCGGCCGATTCGTCTTCGCCTCTGGTGGCTTCTCCAAGAGCCTGAAATGCCACTACGTCCGGCGTAGGCGAATCGATGTAGTCAACAAGTAGCGAGCCGTCCTCATCACTGCGGTTCTGAAGACACGATTCTCTTGATGGAGACTCGCCTGCCACAAACGCAAGTCGTGTTGGCGTTGGCGGAGGGGCTCGAACGAACACGATTCGGGTCTTCATGGACATAGGTAGGATATCCATCGTGTCGTTTGGCAACTCGTTCCATGCAGCGTTCACCTCGGCTGTCGGCGAGGGCAGGCTTGCCCCTAGGAAGCACGGCATCATCCGTTGAGCCTTTGCCTGCAGATCATTGGCGAGGAGGTGTTGCAGATAATTCTTATCGAAGTGCTTGTGGAGTTGTGGCGAAAGTAGCGGAAGCATGGTGGATTATATGAGGGGACGAGCAACTGGGGGATGGAAGGGATGAAGAGCAAGTAGCGTTGTGGACTTTCTGGACACCGATGAATTTATAGGTGGAGGACTTGTGGACATACGCCACTGTGGACAGTGCTTTGCCGACACGAGGCATGCCAAAGCGACAACAGGTGCGTCTGTGGTACTGCTCAACGAGTTGCTTTTTGGATATGTCCCATGTCAGTAGAATGTCAAAGCCATGCATGTTCTTCGTACAGATGATGGTCATCTTATGACCAGGTCAGTGTGTTCCGCGAACATCATTCATTCCAGATTCTACTCGCTCGACTTTGAACCAGAACTTCATCATAGCTTCACCACCGGCATCGATGTCTTGATCGACAGAATAAAGCACATGTCCGATTGAACGCGTCTGACAGTCTACTGGACAAGAGGTTGCCACCGAAAATGTCCGACTTGTTACCCAAGGAAAAGACAGGTTTCTGGTCGAGCGGTGCGCTGGCGTGTACGGTTCGTCCACCTGGGATGTAGTTCGTGTCGGTCCGCCGAGCACGTCCGAGGTCAGTGAGACTCCTTCGATCAAAACGTACTGTATAATGAACGGTTTCCCAGTGCATCCACGTCATGCCATGGCGGAGCCGAGGAAGCCCCCGACGGGCGAAATGAACAGCCCGGGACCTAGATATATCAAACAGTGCAGACGGACGCACCCAACATGAATTGATGGTTGACACAATCGATCTCGGCTTGGTCAATCCAGAAGTTATGGATGCCATTGAGAAGTAATCTTCGTTGAGTTGTTTCCCTACAGGAACCATCAGTGGGGAGCTCGACCTTCTGGGTTGTTGACTCACATAAGAGCTCCATCGCACCAGGGTTGGTGAGGTCATGGAGACGCGTGTAGAGACTGGATCCCAAGTTGTTACGAGGAACCCTGTTCGTGCACTGCAAGATGGTCTGCAGAGAATCGTTGACGCCGGGTCACAAAGTCACCATCATTTTTGCACCAGTGAAGTTCTTCCCCGTCTGTGTCACCAATGCGGGGGTTCACAGTCACCAAGCTGCACGGTAGTTCTGAGACGGTGACAGAACTGATTGGTGTGTACATATAGCAGTCAATGACGCGCGTTTCGCTGCAACGGGTGCGGATGGGACCGAATTTTGAGCGTCCAAACATACTGAGTGGAATACCGCAAGCGTGCCAACTCGGCCTTGACCGGGCACGTTGAAATTTTGCAAGTAACCTGGGCGAAGGTTGGTATCCGACCTTCATGCAACGCGACCTTGTTTGACATGTAAACAGGGAGGGGAATGAAGGAGTTGAAATTGATGAGGTCAATACTTTCTCCTTTCCCGTTCACTGAGTGGTCTTTGCAACTCGCCTGTTGCCCAATTGTTCAGTCGGATCAGGGACGAACGAGAACTCGGCCATGAAGCTTTTTGAACACCTGGTGTAATATCGAGAGTATAGGTCCTTGTCGTCCGTGAACTCTTACCTCGACAGCGTCCAAGATCCATTGGTTTCCACGCGTAGAAAAAACTCACCCCGGTGACTTTGGATATGATGTTTTCCTCCTGAAAAGTCCCGTTATCGTACGAGTTGGTCATGCGACAGTTCCTCCCGGGCCCTCAAGCAGAGCCGAAGAGTCGTTGCCGTCGGGTCCTGCATGAGACTGGCTCGAGCGCGCATGCCATTGTAGCCATACGGCCAGAACATAGTCAAGATACTTACGAACGGTTACATACCTGGATGAAGCGCGCTTTGGAGTTTAATTGCAGCCGAACTTGGCTGGGTCCCGTTGGTCGTTGCAAGTGTGACTGAGGCTAAAGCAAAGACAGCGCTGATACCTAGCACCGAGGAGAATTGTTGAGGTTAGTGCAAGGACGCACGTCACCTCCGCACACTTCTCATGGCTGGTCAATGGCGGGCCACTGGAATACGTCACATGAAGGACGACAGCTCTCGTATATGTTCAGGGTGGAGACATGCAGTCACGAACTGGCCACACGCGGAAGAATAAAGGGTAAGCTGAACTCGAATCCAAAGCGAGGAATTCGAGAAGCTCGATAAAGTTGAATACATTGACGTCGGAGAACCCAATGCGTAGGGGAATTTGAGAGGGCTATCCTTGGAATGCGACACCTTTCTTTGTTGTTTCCGCCAATCCACCTCCTGCAAACCCCGTTCCTGAAAGAAGAGTAAAAGTTAAGGCGAAGGAATGACGGAACATCGTAATCTCGCAATAAGATCACAGACCATGCGTACGTACCTTCCCTCTTCAGCTCCACGATGTCTGTGTCCATCAATGCCCGGTCGCAAACAATACACTGGCTGGCAGGCCGCACAAGGGAGTCTGTGCAAACTTTGCATACAGTGTGGGAACAAGGCCGCATTACTAGAAGTTATATGTGAACCACCATGCCTCGAGGCCGACAGTCCGCACGCACAGAACAGGATTTTATTGTTAGAAAGATTGGTTTTGCAAGAAGGGCATATTGGATCCTTTGGCTCTTCCAGTTTTTTGCCCTTATTGGTATCAGCAGGAGTCGACTCTGTTGAGTGCGCACTCGACGAAGCTGGGAAGGAAAATTGAACAGGCGTGAACGACTTCAAGCTTCAAATACGAGGTGAGATGGACCTCCGAGACTCTCGGAAGTGACACACCTGACTGCATGAAGTGGATCCCCCCCTCGACACATTGTTTGGACCTTTACATCTTTGAATGATGACGGAGGACCATTTGACGTATAGGTGGGTGTCAGTGATGGTAACCAGAAATCAGGAAGTTTGTGTCGCAGAGCCTCCACCTGTTCTCGCTCTATCTGTCTGAGCGCGGCCTCCTCGGCCTCCCGTGCAAGCGCCTCAACGGTTGAAGTGTCGAAATCAAGTTTCCGTTTCCCTGCACGGCCTGCAAAGTGTGTGCTGTGAGATGAAGATATGACTGACCCCAAATCACGCACTTTCTTTAGTAGACTCGGCCCCGGACGTCGAGATAACGGCAGGTAAATTCGCAGATAAACCGAGTTGGCCCTTCTCGAAATCTCGCAGAACGCGCTCCCTTGCAGCTTCCGACGCGCGTCGCTTTTCTTCCTCTGTCTCTTTCTTGAGCTGCTCTAGACGTTCCTTCTGTCTCTTGATGTCTTTCTTCTGGGTTACTGTGAGCGTTTCTCAGCCTAAGTCTCGTTAGCGGAATGGACTAGTGCATACGGAGATCGGTGTATGCACACTCTTTGCAGAACAAGTGGCCATGGCTGCAAGCAATTGGATCCCTTGCTCGCTGTAAGCAGAGAGCGCATGCATCGAAGTTTCGCATGGACTCGTTCCCCAGACGTTGCTAGACGGATCTCAGTCGGCAAGAATGGACGAAAGTGCAGGAAGTGCACAGTAGACGTACACGTTTCGTGCCATATTCAGTCTTCTGCTTTTCCGCATACGAGAAAACAGAAGAGGCCGTGTTGTTTTTGCTATGCTTCGTCATGTCTATGAAATGCGGACGTTTCCCGAAACTCAGTGTATGCCTAATTGGGGATGACCCCTAACCTTCTACAAACAATGTCCAACTTTGAATTCCGTGAGCACAAGACTTTCGCACTCGTTCCTCGGCGTGATCCACAATGTCCGCACCCAAGGAGCGGAGAATATCGACAGGATTGTCGTCCGCAGCAGAGCGACACATTGGTCGGACTAGATGATATCGGGATGACTGGATTAACGGCGCTCTTTCGCCTTTCACCTCTTGCGAAAGACAAGCCAAATGGTAGGTTTAATGTTATTCTTACTGCCAGGAGGAATGGTGGACCGGTTAAGGCAAGCGGCAGCTGCCACCCATTGCCAGGCTTCCCCGTCGACAGCGGGCTGTAGTTATGTCTCCAGTGACAATGTCGGGGAGAAACTTTGAGTCCGACGAGCCACTGAATTCAAAGAGCTTGTCAGTTCAAGCGCTCCTTCCCACGACTCGGAGTGTTCATGCGAGCGTGATCCTGACTGTTACCTCAAGCCGAGATCAAACTTTCGCTCAGTTCGGCGGGAGAGCGCGTTAATTGACTGTTATCCCTCTATCAGGTGAACTGTCTCTTCACCCCAAGGTCTATCCAGGGCTGTTTTAATAGCGTAGACTCCATCCATGAGCAAGCATAAAAGGTTGTCAAAATCTGCTCGACCTCATTATGAACTAGGATTTTCGCGGTGCTTTGTGGTTCGTCACTCGAGGACCTATTGACCATCAGTACCTTGATGCTCATGTCCAGCGCCCGAGCTGGCTTGCACACCGCTCACTCGGGTGAGTGTTCGCGACGTTCACATGTTCATAGGGGCTCGGAGGACTACTCAAAGTCCCGTTAGTGCCGCCGCTAGAAAGCCTGCCTGACTCGGTTAGCAACAGCTCGGTCATCATGAATCAGGTAATGTCATCGTCACGAACAGGACTGGCACTTTCTCCTGACACGGTATTTTTCTCTCAGATCCCCGCTCTAGACTGATTCGTTCGAAATGATGCAAGTGAGGCTGGAGCGCGATTAGAAGCAAAGGTCTGCTTCTCCGTCGGCCATATCCGTCGAAATCCCATTTCGAGAACTACAAAATTACGCAGGACCGGAGCCACAGGTCTCCGTGTCCCTTTTTCCCCTTGGTCCTGACTCCTCCCTGCTAGAATGGCCACCAGTGGAGGCACAAGCTCGACCATCAATCTTAGCGACAGTTGGGGATCCACTCTCGCCGCCGTTTTCGTTTCACTAATATTCTACGGTGTCAGCATATTACAGACGTATGTGGCCCGTTCGCTTCTACACCGCGACTCTTTATCATCTTCAAATCATGTAGGTTTCTTTACTACGAGCGGTCAGTTCAAACGTGAATCGCGCACCCACTTCCTGACGTAAATCACGGAGCTCAGCCACACGACAGACACCGTTATACTCAAGTCATTGGTAAGCTACCACTTTTCCACGGGAGGATACCTCTCAAGTTTCTTAGGTGGCTTTCGTGTTCGTCTTAGACACGCTCCATACATTCCTTATATCTGCGGGCGGTGAGATTCTGTGCGTCCAGCAAGCTGGGCAAACGGTACACTGACACCGTCACATTAGTGTGGCAATATTTCGTCGTGCACTTCGGGGACGATAACTTCCTCGCGTATACCCATGCGTGCGCAGGCTGGTTCTCTTCTCGAGGAAGTGCTAACTGTCGCCGTAGCCCCTTATTAATTTCCATACTAGTCACAGTGAGTTCCCAATCTTCCACTCGTATCAAGGCCTCATGTTGCACGAACTAGTCGGCGGTCTCATCCACCGTCCAGTCGTTTTTCATATATCGGATTTGGTACTGTGCGTTGAATCCTCGTCTTCACGATCTCCACTCACATATTCCCTCAGTGACGAGGAGCCGTCTTAGATGGCTATTTCCGGCTATCCTGATGCCCTTTGTGATTGCCCAGCTAGGTGAGTACGCTCATGCTCTCAAATCCTGCTATTGAAGCGGAGAGAATCCTAGTCTTGGGTGCCTGTAAGTACCATGTACGTCCGCAATGGGACGCACCTCACATTCGATTACGCAGTTTACACGGTCACTGCGATGGTGTTCGACACGAGCGTTTCGGCCATTTCAGGTCCCCTCCTGACTGTATGATGCATATCAGTCTCTGGTTTTACGTCAGTCTCACAGGACTCGTTCAGAAAGTGGCCAATGCGCTAAATGGGGCTGCCACGGCGGTCGATATCACCATCACCATTTCTTTGTGTACTCTTCTTTCGATGGGCCGAACAGGGTTCGATGAGTTTGTCACTTTCACCTCTCTGTGTAGTATGGCGTTATTCAATGCGTCCATATTCTAGCACGGATCGGATGATCCTCCGATTGATTTTCATATCGGTCAACACTGGGCTCTCGTCAGCAATCTTTGCCTTTCTCTCCGTCATCTTGGTATGTGATACGACAGCGCTTCCCTTGCCAGAGCTCACAATGGCCCCATCTCAGTTAGTGATATACCCGACCGACCTCATCTTTACAGCCCTCTACTACCCGCTGTGCACGGTGTACTGCAATACGCTGCTCGCTAGCCTCAATGCGCGGTCGTACGCCCGAGGAGGCGGTAGTGAGATCCGGCAAATAAACCGACTGTCGTCTCTCGCATGGCAGCCCACCGTGGCGACGGACGTGGACTCGGAGCGAACGGAGGTGTAGGACGCTCCCTCGGTGGCGTTGTCAATGGTCGAGTCGCGCTCGCACCACGCTCCGGGTCTCCGATGGATCGAAGCGGCACGTTTCATTTTTCAAAAGACAGGTCAAGGCCGAGATGCAGCTCTATTACTTTGAACACGGTCTGGATTTTCACTTCTCCCACATACATGTCCGGTACTCAAACCCGCGGTATGTATGTTGGAGTGCCTAGGGCGGATCATAGTCGCCATGATGGCCGCATGTAACTACTACTTCGCAAAACAAATAGAAAAAAACGAATAATCAAAAAGGATGCCCGAACAATTTCTTTTACTACATGAAAAGATTATCCGTTTATCAGCTCCATCATCCAAAGCATCTTACCCACTCTCCCGAAAGCTCCGGAGAACGTCAGTGGGTAAGTCGGATGGTAAGATGGTGACCTCGTGGGTGGAAAATGAGATAATAGATAACCCGAAGTATTCCCATCATCGTCGTCGTAGGTCGTGGAGAATCTCGAAGTAGTCCAGTAGATCGTGTGTGATTATAGCAAGTGCAAATGCCTGATAACTCGTAGGCGAGAGCGCGTGCGTGAATGTCCGTACACTAAGATAGTTTGGGCATGAAGAAGTTCACTTTGCCCAATGTGATGTGCTTTTGGCGGGAGTTTAGCGGGTGGGGGGCTATGCTATTGAATGGTATAGGCGGGAGGGTGTCTGTGGTGGTGACGTCGGTAGGGAAGATGAAGCGGAGGAGGATATCCGAGGGCGATTTGGGTTTGGCCGACGGAATGTCTGTCGGGTGCAAGTGAGGAAATGCGTCGTCAAGGTAGAAGATGAGACTTACGTGTCGCGACATGATTATCTTTGCCATTGATAGTGGCACAGGGCTTTCGTAAAGCGCAGGGGCTGGCAGTCGCAATGTTGAAACAGTTAATGAGTAACGAGGGTTGGGGGAACACTCACGAGGCGGTTGAAATTGAGGACCTGTCCGCGGTTGCCAGTTGGCAACGGGGAGGGTTTGGCGCTTCTGAGATAGGCCGACGCCGACACCGTTGCCAACCTCGTGGGAAGGTTTTTCCGGGAGGGTTAGAGTGAATGGAAGGGACGCGGGGAGAGTATTCCACTGCATAGAACGACTCCAAAGTTTGGAGAATGAGATAAAGGACAAAGAGAACAGCGGGCTTTCTTTCTCCTGAGGTTCTGGGCGAACGATTGGACAGGACCAGAGGCGCATGAATGAGAAGAGCATGCGAGCGATGACCAAGAGCAGGATTGAAGCAGCAGCGGCCATCAAGACAGCGGCAACGCTTGGAGACTTTGCGAGGACGAGGAGGGACATGGTGGCAGCAGTCCGTTAAAAAGAGGGTCTTAACGGAGATGGGCCCAGCACAGGTGGCAGGTGCGGACGGGGGGAGGAGGCGGACGGAAGACACGGCCAGCTGGAGACAGACCGCAGCGCAGCAACGACGACAGCCAACTACTTATCCCTCGCGGCAACCTCCGAACTTCGTCTCCCGTGATGCACTTATCATTATTAAGTAAAACTAAATTAAAAATATCCTCATCGCGGAAACGGCCTGCCGAGAGATGCACAAGTTTCGCAGAATCAACGCCGCGTCTGTCAAACGTTGTGCTCGTCCACGCTTAGCGACATCGTTATCGTTCGCATCACAAATCTAACCCCGCACAGCGCTGCGCTGATATCTCCACGTTGACCTAGCCGGTGTCATGATCAGTGGCGTTTATGTCTGTAGGAAATTGTCCACTGAGACGATGCCCCTGTGCATCAGTATTTCATCCTAATCAGAGGTCAACCGCAAAGGTAAGCTTATCATCCCAATAGGCGAAAATGATTGACCAAAGTTGTGACTCCTGCGGTTCACATTTCTCCGTATTGCCTTCTTCAACAGCTTTAATCTGTGCAAACCGCCTTAGTCTTGCATGCAGCACAGTGAGAGGAATGAACGTGCGAAGCACAGCGTGCAACGAATGTAGGCGGCCCAGGTTCCCACACGAGGCGTGCATTCACGGATACTCAGAATCCCTTCGGAGACAGGGGAAGTCTCGGATGGCCAGTTCTTCTCCATACCACTTTCAACTCTCCTTCTGCATCCAAATCCCACACGTTAGCCCACAAACTTCCTGTGCATCTCCGAAGCTTTACCATATCAGAGAACCCATTAACGTCAACATCATGGAGCCGAGATAAGAAAGAAGTGCCGTCAACCATTAAAAATAAAACCCACTCTGTTGCGAAGTCCCCCTCCAGTACACTTCCGTCGTGAAGCTCGATGCCTCTCCGTGAACCTTCGGACAGGGAGTGCTTTTCACCTTGATGGTAATTATCTCCTGGCTGGAGGCGGTGTCTGAACTTCAGTCAACCAGTGATGACAGAGGTTGAGATATGCTAACCAACGTAAATGCCCTCACCCCTTTCGAATGCCATGCCCCGCACCATCGGGACCGAGATAAGTCCGAAATCCAGCC
Source organism: Phylloboletellus chloephorus (assembly GCA_038091355.1). Lineage (NCBI taxonomy): Eukaryota > Fungi > Basidiomycota > Agaricomycetes > Boletales > Boletaceae > Phylloboletellus > Phylloboletellus chloephorus. The sequence goes on along the minus strand of JBBPOI010000119.1, from coordinate 9,058 downwards.
CCCGCTAGGCCATCAAGGAGCGCCCTATGTATCACATTCGTTCATACTCCACGAGTATGGTGGTAAGAGGATCAAGATATACGCACTTGTCGATCTCGTTCGCTAGGTGCCTTCAGCAAGTACCTCAGGGCCGCAAAGGGAAAAGACGACATCTATAATGGATAGATGGGATGGGTCGCACCTCCAAGAGAAGCCAAAACATACATCATAGCATCAGATCCGTGCGTGGCCACACAGATCGCGGGTGTGCATGCGAAGATGAACGCGCATTCAAGGACACCAAGTGTGATACGCCTCACTTGCATTGCAAGCACCAACTTCACTTTCTTCACTCAACACTCCGCTCCAGAACTAAACTAGGTAGAATGCAGAATAGATCCATGATACAATTCCTAGTCACGAAAAACGGACGTTACAATGACATCCCGGAGCTTGGCGTGCACAGATGACGCACCTTTCCTGGAACATCAGGCATCCGCCCTTCGCCATGTCGGGCGGCTCCGGGGACTCTGCTGGTCGGCGCGTCTGCCCGCCAGCCGTGCCCTCAGTGTCTTCTGATGGGTTTGGAAGGTCTGCGATGCCCATCGTTGCATCCTCTTCGTTGTCAGCACGTTCGGTCGACAACTGATTGTGTCTCTCCCACTCGAGGGGGACGCTGCAGCTATCCAGTATCGTAGCGCTTCCATTCGCGAATTCTGCGAGTGCGTCGCTCGCCAGCTCGTTCTCGTCGTTGGTCTCCGTGACCTCGACTTGTTCCGTGTTGCAGGTCTCGGGTAGGGCGCTCGTGTGGTCGACTTCGTCATCGCCCACGGTCTCACGATTCGTTACGGCAGTAGCCTCGCTGGTTTCCTCGCCTGTGGTGTTATCACCCAGACACCACCCTACTCTAGCACTTTACCCACTCGCATCTTCGGCCGTCTCCTCGCCCTCTTCACCTGTCGTCTCGACCTTTTCGACAGTCTCGCGGAAGTCTTCAATCGTTCGCTCCTGAAGCGGCCCGTCCCATAGGCAACGAGCTCTGGCCTCATGGGCACTGCGCATGTCGCGTTTGGGTTCGCGATGTCAGCGGTCCCGTCGTCGACCAGCTGAGTTGCTGCCTCGGGTTCCTGGGGTACGATGTACGTGCGACGGACCTCAGTGCCCTCGCCGTTGTCGTCCGGGATGCTCGCTCTGGCTACGAGGCTCACTCCATCAGTCGTTTGGCCCGTGGCCCCCTCGCCCGGTCTTCTCACTGCGGCTACCAGCTCGTGAGCCCATTTGCTAGCCGTCTCGCCCCCCCAACCCTTCATTTCGACTCGGACTCCTGGACCTAGTTTCGACCTGTGCGCCCTCGCGCGCCATGTGTCTTGGCTCCCCGCACCAATGGTCGCGCTACTGTAGCCGTAGTCGAGGGTCCCGAATAAATTTGACATACACTTGTGCCGTTCGGAGATACATCAGTTCGTTCCAAGGGAACTCGGGATCGAAGTGAGAATTGCATCCTCCAGAAAATTGTCGGGTGGTGTTAGCTAATTTTCTCTTGCGAGTACGGTATCCCTTGAGTCCCAGTCCTTTGGCGACACGCTCGATATGACGACCGATTCCGGTCGTCTAGTTCGAGAGAGAGAACATCGTCTACAGCCATTCGGAATTTCGAGCCTTCGAGTATTGTATGAGTGTAACTGAGTGAAAGTGGAAAGCTGACTAATCAGAGTGTGAACCCCGCATCCACAAGACTGCCTCTCTTTGTATCTCCACCATGGACTTGGACGACGACTATGGAATGCAGGAACATGATTCTGATCCTGTGCTTCCCGAGGAGGATGAAGCGGACCAGCCTCAACCGGAGCGCAAAAGTGGAAACTCTCGTGGGTCTGTTTACGCTGCGCCGGACGACGAGGAAGAGGACGAGGACGAAGAGGATGAGGAAGAAGAGGATGAGGACGGGGATCATCGTGGGAGGAAACGCGCAAAGGTAGGTCCTTGGCGACGTGGACTTCTGTCGTTTTCAGTCATCATCCATGTAGCACCGTCACAAGCGCAATGCAGTCAACCGCTTCCTCGATGTAGAGGCCGAGGTAGACACGGAAGACGAGGAGGAGGAGGAAGATGATGAAGCTGCTGGTGGTTTGTCTCGAGATCAGATCATGGCTGCCATAACCCTGACCATCCTCGCCTAGATGAATTCATAGCGGACGCTGGCCTTGAGGGCGACGACGAAGACATGAATCGAAGAGCATCTGTCAATGCTCGTCTTGATCGCCGAGATAGAGAGTACAATGATCAAGACTTGGCCAAAATTGCCCAAGGTCTACACGAGCGCTATGGACGCGCTGCGGTACGGTACACAGGAGACATGAACGAGGTCCCCCAACGCTTGCTCATGCCTTCCGTGCATGATGCGAACTTGTGGCAAGTCAGAGTCAAGGTACTGTACCCAGTGCGACTCAGTTCGGGAAACCTTAGTTACATCACCCTTTCAGCCCGGACGGGAGCGTGACATTGTGTTCAGTCTCATGCGCAAGGCGATTGATCTCGAGTATACCGCTCAACCGCTTTCGATTTTATCGTCTTTCGAACGAGACTCTTTGCCCGGAATGATATACGTGGAAGCCCGCAGCGCCCAACAGGTTAACCAAGCATGTAAAGGTCTCGTCGGTGTCTACCCTAGCCGGGGTATCACTCTGGTACCCATCGAGGAAATGGCGAGCCTTTTGCAAATTAAAAAGCAAGACTTGACTGTCACGCCTGGAACTTGGGTTCGCATCAAGCGCGGCAAGTACCAGGGTGACCTCGCGCAGGTCATGGACATAACCGAGAATGGCGAGGACGTCGGCCTCAAATTCATCCCTCGTATCGATCTTAACCCAAGGGATGATGCGAGCGTAGATGGCCGAAAGCGGAAGAAAGCGACTTCTAGCCTCTCCACGATGCGGCCCCCACAACGATTTTTCAATTACGAGGAAGTCGTCAAGGTATATGGTCGCAAACAGGTGTCTAAACGAAACCAAGTCTACGTCTTCCAAAACGACACATACAAGGATGGATTCATCGAAAAAGACTTCAAACTCTCGGCCTTGCAACTGGACGACGTCAATCCCAGTCTGGATGAAATTACCCGCTTCACTCGAGGACAAGACGGAGCGGAGAATGAGAATCCGGTCGACCTGTCCATTATAGCGGAGGCGTCAAGGAAGGCAGCGATATCTGTTCTCCAACCCGGAGATCATGTTGAGGTCTTCGAGGGAGAGCAAGCCGGTGTACATGGTGTAGTCGATTCGATCAACCAAGATATTGTCACCATTACTGCAGTAGGTGTGGACATCGACGGCCAGAAAGTCGATGTTCCAGCTCGCAGTGTCCGCAAGCGATTCAAACCTGGTGATCATGTCAAAGTGATGACCGGTCAGAATGCAGACGAAACTGGTCTTGTTGTGTCTGTGTCCGACAACGTGGTGACGTTCCTTTCCGATATGTCGATGCAGGAGGTGTGTTACTCCGTCTGTGATGTTACTCTGTGCTCACCATGTTTCGAATCAGGTTTCCGTGTTCTCAAAGGATCTTCGAGAGGCTGCGGAGGTCGGTTCCGGCACTAACATTGTGGGTAACTATGAGTTACATGACCTGGTTCAACTCGAGTAAGTGTACACGTTGCCGACGACTTTCTGGTGCTGATTGAATTGGCAGTCTACAAACTGTGGGAGTTATCTTCAAGACTGAGCGCGACTCCTTCAGAGTGCTTGATCAGAACGGTCAAGTGCGGCTTGTCCAACCTCATCAAATATCCATGCGCAGGGATTCCAATCGTGCAATAGCAACCGACTCTGAGGGTCACGAACTTCGAGTCAACGACAATGTGCGAGAAGTGGATGGAGAGGTGCGTTCACTCCAAATACTCCCTGGCCCGTCCTTAGGTGTTCCACAGGGTCGTAAAGGCAGAGTGCTTCACATTCACCAGTCATTTTTTGCCTTCTTGCACAACCGTGATGTTCCCGAGAACGGTGGTGTATTTGTCACCCGTGCCCGATCCCTGGCTTCGCTGGCACCAAAGGGGAATCTTGTGAAACCAGGTACAGACCTTGGTAAAATGAACCCACATGTTGCCGGTGGTGTAACCACGGGAGGCATGGTAGGTTCTGCCATGGGCCGCGGCCCTCGAGATCGAGACATTGGCGCTCTGGTGGCTGTTGTCAAGGGCCCTCAGAAGGGTTACATTGGGATCATCAAAGACACCAACGGACACCTTGCCCGTGTAGAGTTACACACCGGTAACAAGGTCATTACCATCGACAAGCAAAAGCTCTACCGCAAGTTGTAAGTGGCTCGTATGGGACTTGATTTCGTCGTTCTCATTCCCCCTGTCTCAGACCCGATGGATCGCTTATCCCTCTCCACCAACATTACAATCCGAATTACGGACAAGGTGGTTTCAAGGCTCCTGGAGCGCCCGCACGTACGCCAAACCCTTACGCTCAGCCGACTGGTGGGCGCACACCCGGATGGGGAGGCGGACGGACGCCAAATCCCTACGTGAATGGAGATGGAAAAACCCCAGCATGGAATGCTTCCAGAACACCGAATCCATTCGCTGTCGACGGTGGTAAAACTCCCGCTTGGAACGCCTCTTCGCGCACTCCCAACCCGTACCCGGACAGTGGCAAAACTCCCGCTTGGAATGCCTCGTCACGGACGCCCAACCCATACCAAGATGGTGGTAAAACGCCCGCGTGGAATGCCTCGTCACGGACGCCCAATCCATATGTGAACAATGACTCTCCAAGCTGGGGCAACGATGGCGGTAGAACGCCTCGTACGGGTCTGGGCGGAGGATGGGGTAGCAGTTCTTCAGACATCAATAACAATGCATGGGGCAATACGTCACCTGCACGGCCAGCCGACGCAAGTTATTCCTCGTGGGTGAGTACCACCAAGTCATAGGCATCTGCCGCAGGTTACTCACGATATAATAGTCGGCACCGACACCGGCAGCTGCCCCGACACCCTTTTCTGCGCCGACCCCAGCTGTGTTGTATCCAAGTGCCTCGACGCCTAGCACTATGGGGTCGGGGGGCTTTATGCACTCGGCCCCGACACCTGGTGTCTTGGCTGCAGACGAGGATGATTCGAGTAAGATACTGCTTGCCCGTCGAAAAAGTGTCTCACGCGACTGTCCTCAGCTCCTACATGGTTACTGGACCCAGCGTTCCATGGCAAGAAGGTACTGATGGAAATCACTGGCACATTAGGCAGATGGCATGGTGGCGAGCTGGACGGCGCGAAGGGATTCGTGACGAACGTATTCCGAACGCCGAACGATACGCTGATCACGATCGAGTACATTGACCCCGGACGAGCCGGCACCAGTGAGGAGGTGCCGATCATGTATCTCAGTGCTGTTCATCCGGAACAGGTGGGGGACCGCGCGATTCCACTGGAAGGATCAGCCAAGGGCACAGAGGTGGTGCTAAGTCAACTGTTGACGTCTGGGGTATGGCTGGTGTCGAGGTCGTTGGATTCGGAGACCATCACCTGCTTGGAGGACAAGATGGTGAAGGTACATGCAAATTCTTCGTAGTCTGCACACTTGAGAAACACGCAAGTAGTGGCATTCGCGTGGGAGACTCGAACTTGCAAGCTGCCCCGATGTCGTTTCTTGTGGGATCCCTTGCAGGTGCAGTCGTGACCGGAGGGGTAAGCCATACGCCCCCTTCCCCAGCTCGGATGCCTCACTCCCACAGGTGTGCTATGGTTTCTCAAGCCTCATACAGACGAGGTGCGTTGCTCAGCCTCCCGCCTTGCTCGTCCCCCTCACCCCTCCGAAGCACCGCCCAACACCGCAGCGAGTCCGCTCTTTTTTTGCAGACCACTCGCCGTGTCCCCGATTGACTGACGCGCAACCGCCAGCCTCCACGTCCTCTCCGAACGACTCACCAACGCGTCCGCTGCCATTCCCGCCTCCCTCCCTGCCTCCGCCAGGATCGTCCAACGTCCGTTCACTGCCGTCCTGCAGGCACAATGGAACGAGCAAGTGGCACACCTCTTTTCGACCGTCGGGGGATGGGGACAGCGCGCGTCAGACCGGGGAAGGAAAGCGTTGTACGGCGAGGCGTGGTCATAACAGACACATAAAGATAATGTGACTACCTTTCACAGGGTAAATAATTACCATACGTCGATGGTGTGTTACAGTGAGGTATTCTCGTCATCCGCGTGGTGGGACGTTTCAACGTCCATAGCCCTGATAATACTGGCTGTTATAGCCTTGTGGGGGAGGTGGAGGGGGCATCGGCTGATACTGTGTCGGTGGTCGGGGAGCGGTGCTTGAGAGAGGCGGAGGAGGCGAGTATTGCATGGGAGGCAGAGGTGCAGGGAATGCCCCGCTCGTCGAGTATCCCGGCGACACATATCGATGAGAAAGTTGTGATTGTGGTGGTGGTGGCGGCGGCGGGAAGGATGACTGCCTTTGAGGTGGCACGGCGGATGGTTGAGACTGTAACGGCGGAGCAGAGTATTGTGGTGACCCAAACAGTCCGAGGTTGGCATATGGATCTGGTGGTGGATTCGCTGCTGCGTACGAGCTACGCGGCAACTGTGGCGGAACCGGCGGGAGATAAGAGGAAGGACGTGGAGGTTGTGCTGGAGCAAGGGGGTTCGTGTACGACGTAGGTTGCGGCTTAGCTGGTGGCGATGGACGGCTCATCCCACTCTGCAGATTCATCGAAGCAAATGATGCTTCGATGGAAGGTGGTGAACGCGGTGGTGGTGGAACGGGAGGCTTGCTCTCAACCGGAGGAAGCGGCGGCTTCACTGTGGACAACCGTTGTTGAACCTCTGCCTGCCCCGCAAGCCTCTCGCGCTCAGACCGTCGTTCCGAAACGAAAGACTTCACATTGCGCAACAGCGTCGCACTCAATTCCGTTAGTTGATTGTAGAATTGCAGCCCTTTCCTGTGTACAGAGACTATCTGTGAGCGGGTGAAATTAGTGCAAGCGTAGAGATGAACCCACGTCAACCCGTCTCGGACTTCCATGTAACCATCACGTGCGCGCGAGACTCGCCGTATGGCGTCTTTCTTCCGCTTTTCTCGCTCTTCCCACTTCTTTGCGCCGGGTCCACGTCCTGCGATGTCTCGCAGACTCTTCCACAAGCTCTGAATCTCCTGAAGAGCGATCTGCTGGTGGTGCACAGTGGCAGCCAATCGCTGCTGATACGGTCTGAACTTTTCGAGTTCGGCGGCAAATAATGTGGGTTCGACGCCGCTATTGCGACGATTAAGGAGGAGGAGATGTGAAACGTCGTCTGCTTGGATCTGTACAAATGTGAGCCGCGTAAGGGGCCAGGATAGAAAGTAAAGATTTTACCTTGTCCTTGAGGTCTTTGAGGACTTCATTTCGTTCGTAAGAAATCTTCTTTATCCTCCCGAGGCGTTCCTCTATCTCGGTCGTATGCTGTCCAATTCGTGCTCGTTCTTGGTCCTCGTGAGCCTCCGAGCTGATCTCCAAGTCTAGCAGGCTCTCCGCAGCACCATGCTGTACGCTGGCACGGAAGAGTCCTTCAAGACCAGGCGACAGCAACAATAGGATATCTCCTTTCACAGTGTCCCAGATTGCAGAAACCTGCTGGTCCGAGGTCGCCGCTGCATCGAGGGCGCTGAGGTGAGACTTGAGATCTTGTCTCAAGGACTTGTTCAGAGACGCGGATGGCTCTTGTGTCCACAAATGGTCATACTTGACCCTCATCGTCTCGCACTCGCGGGACTCGACCTCCAAATCACGCGAGATGGACTGGAGCTCGGGCGTGACAGCATCCTTGAGGCGGGACATCTCCCGCACGAGTGCATCGACACTTTCTCGGTCTTCCATGACCCCGATGTCTTCTCTCCAACGCCGCACCTCCGGTGGGATCTCATCTTCGCCGCCGATTCCTCCCTCTGCCATGGCTTTAAACCGCCCGAGACCTTCCTGCACCCCCATGGCCTCTAGTGCGCTGCGCGCTTCTACCTCTGCGCTCTCTGCATTCTCCACCTCTTTCCGAACCAACTTTGCTTTCTCTTCGGAGTACACGCTCGCGCTCTCATGTACGCTGAGCGGGATAAGCTTGATGAAGATGTCCTGTCCGATGACCTTTTGCACTTCGGGTGCGCTATAGACTTCTTGAATAGTGATGGGAGTAGCTACTGATGCCTTATCGATGTTGGGGAGAGCATCGGGGGAAGGAAGAACAGCATTGTAGATAAGGTCGTTGTCACGTTGAGCCTCGTTCTTGCGGTCGGTGCAGACTTGAAGATGAGATTTCGTACGCTCGAGGATGGAAGTGCCTGCATCGGCAGGCAGCGTGGGTGATACGTGCGACCAGATGGCAGAGAACGATTGGGCAGAACGGTGGCTTTCTTTTGCGAGCGTCTCTGCGAGAGAGAACCGCACGAGCGCATCGCCGTGGTTGCCTGCCTTGTTGTCGACGTGTGCGCGGTAGAATTGAGCGAGGGAGCCAAATAACTTGGACTTGATCTGAAAGGGGGTGAGATCGATAGTGGAGTGGCCCTGTTTGTGCATATACCTGTATGAGCGTTACCCAGTTGCGATCAAATATACCTTTTCCCATGAAGTCTTTCACTTCCTCGGCAAGGGATGTATACATGGACGCAGTCTGAGATGCTATCTTTGCCACGAGTGCGTTTGCTTTCTTCTCTTCGATACATTTCTCGAGAAAGACCTCGGTCGCCTGCGCAAGGATAATGCCAACCAAGAACTTGATCACTTCGCGACTGAGATCCGTCGAAGGTGCATGCAGAAAGTTCTCGTTGATATACGTGAGCATGCCTGCACACGTGCGGAAGTAATGGAACGCGAGCTTCAAGCCCTCTGGGTCGGACCTACTCTGGGACGCGGCGATGGCGGAGTGGGTGGCGGCGATCTGGAAGAGGATGGAGGCTTTCTCGTACGCAATCGACGTCTGGACGGTGACTTTGTTCGTGAACGCATCGTGCCACGAGAAGTTGACACGAATCTCGGAGAAGCGCAGCTCCAGCAGTTCCAGCTGGCCAAAGTACTTGTAGAGGAGATCGCGGCCTGTGAATAGA